>JAVQJS010121632.1:0-10022 GCA_036024795.1 Galaxias rostratus | reverse complement strand
GGTCTTAAACAGTAAATTTTACATCATTACCTCAGCTCTACAAAATTTAAAAAAAGAAAACTTAAACATGCTTCCTGCAAATGCTGTGTATGAAATGTCATAACACATACTCCCTTTAGGTTGAGACAGACAGGTTTTAGTCCTTTTTGACAGTATCGTCTTCCCAAGACGAAGTAGCATAGAGAAATATGCTACCAAATGCATTTCATATAAAATTGTATGCTGAACATACAATCGTCGTCCTTGGGTCAAAACCTACTGTTGCGACCCATTAATACATACCAGCAGTATTTACCATCGGGAAGTACTGTGTAGTTTAGCTAGGATTCAGATGAGACCAGCAGATGCCCAAAGAATGCCACAGCAATCCTTTGTAAATACACACTGTAAATCTAAGATTGAGGACATAGATTAAATAACCAACATTTGAATTACGAAAATAATGATATAACTCTGGACATCTGAAAATAATAATAGGCTCACTTTTTCACAGCAGAGGACAGGGATAGGAAAATTAAGGAACAATAATTTCCTTTTTAAAAAGAAACATATAAATCAATATAATATAATTACTGCTTAGTTCTTTGGTCTTTTTATTTATTTACAATTAGGCATTTAAAACAGTTTTGGCTATCTTTTTCAGTTCAGTAGAAAATGGCCTTTCGTGCTGTACATGTTCTTTTTAAATGGTTTGCCAATACCCTCTCTTCCTGCTTAGTGAATCTGGCTTCTAGCTGTTTCTCTTTTAATCCTGATGGAGCTCAGCTGTGATCGGACGCTAGATGGGATTGCTGTTAGGAAGGTACACAAAGAGGGGATGTCCTTAAATCCAGCTCAAATCCATATTTAACGACACATACATTCAGGAATATTGCATATATTACTGCATTGCACAAAACATATGATATATAGTTGTTAACAAAGTAATTTGTGTTTGTTGTCAGGTAACTAATCATACTATGTGAGTACATTGAGGGGAGCCTACTCACATTCAGTGCATTGCACCTGGGGTGTCTCCCATTGCCCGTTGGTTTTGCATCGCACAACAGGTCGATGGCGCTGGACGAAACCTTTCCCACACTGGTAACGAATGATAGAGTTGACAGGGTAATGCTCTTTTATGGTCCCATACATCTTGGCATTTTCTACTGTTGGTGGTGAGCCACATGAAACTGTAGGAATAGACACAGAATTGTCCTGTGTTAGAGGGAACCCTAAGCACACATTGAATTGAGATATGTTCCAAGTCAGTGGATGTACCAGATCCAGTCTTGCAGGTGAAAGGTAAGTGATAATTGCAGGGTACGTCGTTCCATTGGCCATTATCACTCCACACCATGACCACACAGTCCTCTCCAGAGTATAAATAGTTGTCAGGCTGGTTGGGCTTCCAATTGATAAATTGCTGAGTAGAGAGTAGGGGTACTAGAGTTAGTGGGCTCCTCTTCCTATGACTGCGTCTTAATGCTTGCTTTGCTCATATCTCTATAGAGGAGAGGGCCACGCTTCATAGACTTACCAGAGGTGTCTTATCTGACCAGCGGAATTCATTCTCGACCATCTTATCATTCAGCCCAATCCACTGGTAGTTTTGTGCATTTGCTACAGGGAGATAAACCGTCAGGAGGTGTTACTTTCACTCTGCATCCAGGCTTGGGATAACAACAAATAAAAACAAAGCATGGAGAAAACAGACATGTACTACTAACAGTTGACAAAGTCTTGCTCCTCTGGTGTGATGATGCTGACGAGGTGAGCGTTCAGATCCATACAGCGCTGTTCCGCATCCAACCAGGTCTCCCTCTCAGGGAAGTACAGATAGCAGTTCGCCTGAAACTTAGTCCAACCCTCCTTGCACTCTTGTTCATCTAGACTCACAAAGGCAATTAGGTAGGAGTGACATATCGAGTCAAAAAAAATGCAACAACCGGTAAAGCCGACACACAGCACCTTGTGTGGATGTTATGCACTGACCGTGTATGATGCAGAAAATCATGGTCCCCATGAGCTTTTTCACTTGAACCCCTACACATACTGTACAGAGACATCTGGATGACTAATGCTGAGTCTCATTTAATGAGAAAATGCACTTCTTCTTCCATAGATGATTCCAATTTTAATTTTAAATCAAGTTTTTGTGAAAGGCTGTAAGCAGTAGAGAGCAATTCTAAAAAAAAAATTAAACTAATCTCCAGTGCAATAATTTTACCATCACAAAGGTATACACTGTACCTCTTCTAGACAAGCAACTACACCGTCCAACAACTTGCTCTGGAGGCTGCTTCCCTCCATAAATAAGCTGTTGGGTTACGTCAGAGGAAAACTGTGAAAACTAGGCCTAGTAAATTTCCATAATTCTTCTCCTCTGTGACATTCAAGGGATTCATTCATCATCTTGCACAACCTCAATTACTTCATTTTTATTTGAAGATGGCGACTTGAGCTACTGTGACATACACTTTGGTTAAAGGAGCAGAGAAAGAAAACGTAAGTCCCCTCACAAAATTCCCAGCTGGTTTCAGCAAGGAAATGTATGGAACAGATGGAAGTGGCCTTTTCACATAGACCTGATGCCAGTTTAGCTTTTCCCTTAAATCCGTAAACTTGGGATCTGAGAAGAGTAAACTAATTTTAGGTGTGTGTCTGAAGCAGGGCAGGCAGGCAATCAAAAGCCAATCAATCTCAAATCAACTCCGCACCCACTTATGCTGCTGTGGAAGCAGGCGATAGCAGTGATAATTTGATTTGCCTCAATGTTATGTCATGTTGCTTGTGAGAGCCTATTGTTAGTCGTGTTTAGCGAAAGCCAACCTCATACCAATCTGGCAGCGATCCCCTCCGTAGCTGGGCAGGCATAAGCATAAGTAAGAGTCCCCACTTTCCACACAGGTGGCTCCATTGGCACAAGGGTCGGAGTGGCACACATCTACCTCTGAAAAAAAGGGGTTGGGGTGAGATTATGGGGCAGAGGGAGGTGGGGGGCAGCAGTGCTAGGTGGAGGTTGGAGAGCACACCTCAAGAGCTAACAGAATCTGATTGATCAGAACTGCCGCAATGTGTGATCCAAATTAGCTTTGGCGGGGTCATATGTCATTTGAGATGTGATTATGCTAAGGTTTATTTGGTTTGTTGACCCAAAATGTACCTGGACTGGCTATTTACATGTTTGGATCACCAGCACACGGCAGCCCATGATTCTCTGATGTAAAGAAGAAAACCCCCACATGTACCAAAACACACACACACGCATGTGCCCAGGCCGGTTCAAAGCCATGCAGCTGGGAGACAGGGAGATAGGGGCAGAGCACAACACAGAACAGAGTTTAGAGAGGCTGACATACAGGAAGGCCACCACACACAGAAAAACACATTGCATGACAAACACAATAGTAGTCAGAGACACACAACAAATGACTCCAAAAATAAAAGCAAGACAAAATTAGCAATGGGACAGTTACTGTACAACATAACATAAGACAACCAGACAGTGGAAAAGAAGTGTCAAAAGTAATCACTTGTTAGAAAGGTGTATGTTTAGTTGATCTATTCCATTTCAAACACAAGAAATACATTTTATATCTTTTCAAACATTACCAACAGAAGTGCATGTATGTTTCCCAGTGTTGGAACTTACCATACTGGCACTCGTCTCCCGCTAGCCCAGGTGGACACTGACACGTTCCAGCCCCATTCTTGACTGTGCAGGACCCAGAACCACATGGGTTAGGCTCGCATGGGTCAATACAACCTGCCAGGCGAATGAAGACTGCTTTTATCTTTTATCTTTATTGTGTGGTGAAGGTATAATTATTTAATCTTCTCAGGCAAATATGTTTGACGATGTTTACCTTCCACTGACTCAGGCTTTTCCGTGCCGGCTGGTGTCTGCTGGTAGATGGGATGGGATGTAGTGGTAGCGGCAGCCAGGCCTGCGGGTACTTGCTCAGGGCCAACGGGCCTATTGGTGAATGGAGCTTGGGTGGACACATCTGAAAGGTTGTCCCCTGTCAAGATAGTCACAACCTCCTCCTGTTCATTTGAGGAGATGCCAGAGAATGTAGAGACAGAAACCCCCGATCCTGACCCAAGGCTGGAGGTTTGTGATCCAAACACAAGTCCACCACTTTCCTGTCCAAAGACATATTTTAAGAGCACAGAGGCCTCCTTGTCTTTAAACGTTAACTCCTGGCCATCGATGACCCATGACCCCATAAAGACCGTGCCTTTAACAGAGCCTGAGCCACTACCCATGCCAGAGCCGCTTCCAGAGTAAATTTGTTCTGGTTGTCCTCCCCCTAGCTGCTGGCCTGTGGTTTTGTTGGAGATGAACACCTCCACTAACTGTCCATCTATCAACATAATACGGTAGTCTCCGCTGCTTGACGCACCACTGGAGCTCCCAAAAGAGCCTGAAGGTAGCTCAGAGTGTTCCTTTGAGTGATCGATGGAACCGTTGCCAGATCCAGACAGGTCCTCTAAACGATCGATGGAACCATTGCCAGAACCAGAAGGGTCCCCTGAGTGATCCATGGAACCATTGCCAGAACTAAAGTCCTCTGAGGGATCCAAAATGGAACCATTGCCAAAACCAAATAGGTCACCTGAGTGATCCACAATGGAACCGTTGCCAGATGCAGACAGGCCCTTTGAGGGATCTACAATGGAACCGTTGCCAGAACCGAACATGTTCTCTAAATGATCCACAATGTAACCACTGCCAAAACCAGACCGGTCCTCTGAGTGATCGATGGAACCGTTGCCAGATCCAGACAGGTCTTCTAAACGATTGATGGAACCATTGCCAGAACCAGATAGGTCCTCTGAGTGATCCAACAAGGAACCATTGCCAGAACCAGAAGGGTCCACTGAGTGATCCATGGAACCGTTGCCAGAAGCAGACCAGTCCTCTGTGAAATCCATGGAACCATTGCCAAAACCAGACAGGTCCCCTGAGTGATCCATGGAACCATTGCCAGAACTAAAGTCCTCTGAGTGATCCAAAATGGAACCATTGCCAAAACTAAACAGGTCCTCTGAGTGATCCACAATGGAACCATTGCCAGAACCAGAACTGTTCTCTGAGTTATCAATGGAGCCATTGCCAGGCCCAGACAGGTCCTCTGAGTGATCTACAATGGAGCCGTTGCCAGAACCAGAAATGTTCTTTGAGTTATCAATGGAACCGTTACCAGAACCAGACAGGTTCTCTGAGTGATCTACAATGGAACCACTACCAGAACCAGAAAGGTCCTCTGCGGGATCCATGGAACCCTTGCTAGAACCTGAGATCTCTACTGCAATAGGGGAACCTTTAAGAGAAAAAGATGGGGTAAATTTGGGATTACATTTTTAGTCGGTTTCAGGAAAAGAAAATTGTCATATTAAAACCTTGGAAAATAACTTGCAAAACTTACCAGGCTGCAGCAAAACATGTGACGTTGTCAAATTAATTCGGGCATCCTGGATTTCTGTGACATGTCCAGTTTCATTGGCAAGAAGTAAAATGTTCACTTTAGGAAACAATGTTAACATTAACAAAGAAATTAAACACTTTGCTTTCAACTTATGTTGTACCCAAATTTAAATCACATTTGCATAAGAGAACTTTGACAATATTCACCTTTGAAGCAATAGGCATCGTATTTGGCTAACAGGCCAGGGAAGCTGGTCTCGTTGAGTGGGCCGTGCACTGTGTTCACTCCAGTCTTCCCTGAGCTACACTCTGCTCGAGGGCTATTGATGGGGTAGCGGACACTGCGATCTACAAGCCAGCCACCACGGCAGACATCCAGTCCCTGTTTCCAGGCAGCGTGGAGCTCTCCCGTAGAGGCCAGAGTGGCATTCTGCCCTTCACAGTGAGACAGGGCCTCGTCGTAGGTGAAGCCTTCACTGGAGCCAGCATGGGACACCTTACCTACAGTAGTGAGACAGGGAAAATGGAGGAGGTGGAAAAGAAGAAAAGGAGACTACTTGAAAAGGTACAAAATCACTGAAGCCCAAAATGTATATACATAGTGATGGTAGAGAGAATGTGATGAACTATTAACCACATGCAGTGCACTGCAACCAAACATGTTTTTGTTCTCCCCCGTACCGTTGAGGTTGATGTAGCAATGCACGTCAAAGTACTCTTCCGCTGGCTTCAGACCGTAGGACCCCACTCCAGGCCCTTCCACGTCACCTGCACACTCGTCACTAGAAGACACGATGGAATACCTGGACGAGGATATAATCATTTTTCATAAGGTCAATTTTGACTTCACTTGAACATTCAAATGTCAAAACACAAAGAAAAAGACAGCGGCTCCCATATCTTTTTACCTAACGGTCTGGTCTGAGAGCCAACCTGCATTACACTGGTGGTATCCAGCCTGGTGAGCAGCATGCAACTGCTCTGGGCTGGCTATGATGGCTCCAACACTTTGGCAGGCAAGCATGGCGTCCCCAAAAGTCAACGCATAGGGGCCAGAGTCCGAGTGATGGTGGAACACCACAGCTAACATAATGATGTAGATAAAGAAGAAATCGTTTTAGCTCTTAGTAATTACTTTTGTCACGCAAACAATTTTCCAACTGCAATTTTATCCTGATCAATACAGAAACTTTATGTGTCAATCATCTTAAGAACGTCATGACCTCATGTCACTGACCTGTTGGAGGAAGCACAAAGCCTGTATTATTGTCTGTGGGGCAGGGCTCTTTTCCTACGTCAGGTCTGGCAGTCACTCTCTCAACCACCTCAACCTGTGGGACACTGGGTGTTTGGGGCAGGGGCTGTGAAGTCACACTCTGTGTGTGAGTGAGGTCTACTCCGGTGGGTCGCTGTGTGGCTAGCTCCCCTATAGCTTCGCTCTCAGTGGTGGTGTAACTCATGAACGCCTCTGGGCCTCTGGTGATCGAACTGAAGGTCAGAATGTCAATTCCATCTTCTTTAAAGTCAGTGCCTGAACCCTCAGGAGATTCTGGGTTCAAAACGTGAGCAAAGGAGTCAAACTAAAGACCATGGCGGTTCTTCGGATGTGACAAGCAGTATGGTAATTCAGGATAGATTAACTTGAGACATGTCAGGTGGGCTCACCTGTGTAGCAGAAGGCATCGTATCTGGAGTCTAATGGTGGGTATCCTGTCTGGTTGAGGTGGAGATAAACAGTCCGTACCCCCAGCAGTCCCCCTCCACATTGCGGCAAGGCAACGTTAATTGGGTAGCGGACACTCATGTCGCCCAGCCAGCCTGCGCTACAGACATCCAAGCCAGACCTCCAGGCCATGTACAGCTGACCTGTGTTGGCCAACTGAGCTCCATGTTGGGAGCACTGCTCCTCAGCCTCGGTATAGGTGAACTTAGAGTCAGACCCAATATGGAACACCCTCCCTGATGAATTGGGGAAATAAGTCAAATATTCCAATGTGTTTAATGTTATTAGGGGATAGTATTACAAGTTAAGTGACATAAAATGACAGACAGTTGGTACATTTTGAAAGAATGCATGGAGTAAAGGAGGATGCTTTTGCATACCTGTCATTTGCTCGGTAAAACAGTACACGTCGTACATCTCGTCCACATCTCGCACACCATACGTCCTCACCCCAGGGTATCCAGCTTTGTCGCCGTGACAATTCTCACGAGGGTCAGTGATTGGGTACCTGGAGTCATTGTCAATTCCACATCAAAACATTTGTCAAGTACTAATAAGGCATTAGGGCAAGAACATCACATCGACAATCTGCTAAGTTTGCAGAAATCTGTTAGAGGAGGAAAACCAGAGCAATTCCAGGCTAACAACAGATTTATATAACTTTCTGTTATAAACCAAATAATTTCCAACTTTTATATCCAATATGTAGCATTTATTAATTTGAACAAAAGGTTTTAGGCAGCCGTTCTTTGATTCAACAGCATGAAAAAAGCCAATTTTCCAGTAGCTCTGCTCTGCCTTTACTGACCTGACTGTTTGATCAGACAGCCAACCGGCATCACATTGATGGTATCCATCATCGTAGGCTGCTTGCAGCTGCTCCGGGGTCGCTATGACGGCACTGTTCTGGATGCAAGCTGCCTTGGCCTGCTCAAAGGTCAGAGTATAGCGGTGGGTGATGGCTCGATAGTGGAACACAATACCTGTGAAGACAGAGAGAGAGCACTATGTACCATAGCCATGACTCACACCTTACCGTACTGGTGGATACCTTTAAGCAGACGCTGTAGCTCCACCTACCTTGAACATTGACAAAGACGGTGTCATGGCTGTCTTCAATGCCATGCTGCACTTCACAGCGGTAGTTTCCTGTGTCATTGGAGTGCAACTCAGTAAGCATTATACTGGCATCTGTCGGAGTCATAGGGTAACCCAACATGTGGACCCTATCCAGATAGTCAGGCTGCACCAGCACTTGTCCTCCCAATGCCACAAGGATGGCAGAAACCATGTTGTTGTTGACAAGGCTCCATTTGATACGGTAGGAGAGTGGAGGGATGATGGGAGCCCCAGGGTCAGGGACAGTGTGGTCCTGGACAAAGTTTGTGAGACAATTGGTGACTTGGGATCACACAGCATGACTTCACATGCAACTTGAAGTGTAAAATAATCATATGCTTTTTTGAAATAGATAATATGTCCACATACTAATCATTCATTTAGGTATTGGGTCATTTCATAAAATATTACTCAACCTACTAAAAATAGAACGCGGTTATAGCATAAAGTAACCATCACTTAGCCAGTCTTACCTGGAAATAGCACGGTAGTAGTATAGAATTCCCCAGCAGAGGACGCTGTGGTTTCTCAAGAGGGATGCTCACACTCAGAACATCCGTTGGGTCTGGAGAGGATGGACAGATAAAGAGACATGCAAATTAACAGGAAGAACCGTGAAGTGCATGAAGCCGTTGATGAGCGATACTTAGACAGTACATACCCAGAAAGGTCAACTCCTCAAAATTAAAAGTTGCTGATCTCACAGGCAGCCAAAGACAAAGCAAGATAATCGAGTTGAACATATTTTAACTGAAAAAAACAAAGAACAATTACATTTCAACCCAATCCAATGTTCATAAGGATTGAATTGCACGAAAACGGATTTTCACAATAGCATCAGTAATTTACATTTGAGCTGTGAAATAAACAAAATATCTTAAAAACCTGGATAAATCCACCAGCTTTTTGTCATGGCCGATGTGGGATGTACAGTGACAAAAAAGGTTTCCTATCCATGCCGTTTTCCTGACCATGGCAGCACTTGGACTGGCACTCAGGTTGAATTTACATCAGAATAAAAATCCTCTGAAGTCAAACATGTCTATGTAAGGCTGATTGGCCTTAGTGCCACTGTTCTCAGGTTTTCATTGGGAAACCAATGGAATAATGAAACACTGAGTAACTAAATTTATCATAATGAAGAGCTAGACAAATACTAGGGATCGTTGAGACATGTTTTTAATCACTGAATGTGAGTAGAGTATAACTTTAAAGGAGGATAAGTGAGGAGCAGGTTGTAGTGTTAAATTGGCATCTTAGTTTCACTTACTGCACACCTAAACTCTGTTTACTGTTTGAAAAGTAAACTTGCTCAGGCTTTACATTTTTATGAATATAGGTTTGGTTATGAGTAACTAATTCAATGAAGAGCTACCTTAGAATTAGGTTCAAAGCTCTCCTGGTGGATTTCAATTCAAAATAACTAATAAATAAAAAATAAGACAGTTCTGCCTTTAAAAATGGACTTCAATTAGCAGTCAGGTTATGTGAGAGCAGGGCAAGGACCCTATCAAGTTGCTACTCAACTGGTGTGGTAAGCAATATTCTAGTGTAGGCTCCCGTCTAAAAGACAAGATCGGTTTCACATCGACTTGACCTTTTAAGAGTCCTGATGACAGTTGAGTCAATGTCAACAATTATGTACGTTTGCGTTAGATGACGCCTCTCCATTATAACAGACACTGCCCCACTACTCATAGTCAGGTATCAGGTATCTGACAAGCAGGCTAAGGAGAATGAAATGTGTAGTTCATGATGGGTAAGAAA
>JAVQJS010121614.1:0-19147 GCA_036024795.1 Galaxias rostratus | reverse complement strand
AGAGAGAGAGAGAGAGAGAGAGAGAGAGAGAGAGAGAGAGAGAGAGAGAGAGAGAGAGATTGTAGGGAACCAATAAACCTTGCATAGCTCACTGGGGCAAGGAGTGATACCCTACTCGTCTGCTATTGCTATGGCTCCTTAATTAAGTAGCCAGATTGCTAAGCCAGATCCCGCTTTTCTTTTCTGTATAACATGCATTGATGTGTGACTGACCTCAGCTCAGTTGAGGCATGTTTTTGTTTTGTTAACCCTTAGCCCTTCCCCCCTACACAAGTAAAATCCACATTTGAGGGAAATGGGAAGAAATAGGGTGTTAAGGGTCAGGAAATAAGCAGTTGGCGGGTGTATGTGTGTGTGTGTGTGTGTGGGCGGGGGTGTCGTACATTGGAACTCACTGGCAGGAACAAGACCTAGTGTACATAACTGAAAGTATGTGACGCAAATGTGTGATTTTACTATGACAAAATATTCTATGACTTTTGGGTGTGCAAAGCCTAACTCAAGTAAAGTATGTATACATCTGTGGTCGCTGCTTTAAGTAGCATCATTGATGGCATTTAAAAGCATTTTCCTTACACATTTGACTATCCCTCAAACAAACACAGTATTAGCTATATTCTAATTGCTGTAATACCAGAAACTCCATTTATCCAACCATTTCCCGCCGATTATCAAGGCTCGGGTTGCAGTAGCAGCAGGCTAAGAAGGGTAAGCCAGACGTCCCTATCCCCAGCAACGCTTTCCAGTTCCTCCTGGAGGATCCTTAGGTTTTCCTAGGCCAGATGAGATGTATAATCTCTGTAGCGTGTTCTGGGTCTACCCCGGGGTCTCCCACCAGTAGGGCGTGCCAGGAAAACCTCCAAAGGATGCCGCCCAGGAGGAATCCTAATCAGATGCCTGTACCACCTCAAGTGGCTTCTTTCAACGCAGAGGAGCAACGGCTCTACTCCAAGCTCCCTCCAGATGACCAAGATCTTTACCCTATCCCTAAAGCTGAGCTAAGACACCCTATGGAAGAAACACATTTCAGCCTATTGTACAATCTTTTTCTTTCCATCACTGGTAAATCGCGAGTTTTGCCTTTCGGCTCAGCTCCGTCACTACGACGGTTCGGTACAACGCCTGCATTACTGACGCTGCCGCACCAATCCGCTTGTCAATCTCAAGCTCCATTTTTCCCGAGATACTTAAAGTCCCTCGCTTGGGGCAGCAACACACCCAACCTGGTGAGAGCACTCCAACATTTTCCAGCAGAGAACCATAGCCTCAGACTTGGAGGTGCTGACTCTGATCCCAATCACTTAACACTCACGCTGCAACCCGCTCCAGTGCATGCCGAAGGTCACAGTCCGAAAAAGCCAACCAACCACATTATCTGCAAAGAGCTGAGAAGCAATTCTGAGTACTTCAAACTGGACACACTGCCACACAATCTCTGAGATTCTAGTCATGAAAATCTCAAACAGAACCGGTGACAATGGGTCCAAAACCCATTGAAAACGTATTTGACTTTGTGGCGAGAATATAGACAATCAAACAATCATGAAATTCATGAAATAGTCTTCCTCTGATCACAATGGATGGCAACAGATCCAATTATGGAATATTAGCGAATGCTCACTGATGAGCTTGAACATAAAGCTGTAGTTCTTTTAGGAGATATTCCTCTATGACAGGGTTCTTACGCTGTGTATGATCTTTGTGACCGCAGGTGAGTCTGGGGCATATAGAATCTGTCCCATCAGCATCGGTTTGACGGAGCTCCACACTATCCTGGTGATGGGGTTGGACTCCAGCTCCTCCATCAGATTGTTACAGAATGGTGCTAAGGGATATGGAGAGAAAATGATGTCAGACTACATTTTGGGGGGAAAACAACATTATAGTCTATAGTCTAGATTGTAGTGGATTTATTCGTTATGATGAGTTTAAAAACATAATCTTTTTCAATGGAGCAATAATGCTTTCCATGCCATGCACAAGTGAAACGCGGGGTTCGACCCACTAGTGGTGTAGTCATAGGTGTAGTGGTCCTGTCCCCGTGTGTTGTTGATGCCCAGGAAGGCCTTGTAGTTGTTGTCTTCATACCAGTTGAAGGAGGCCACCCTGGAAAATGCCCCCTCAGTGTAGCCACATAAGAGGCTGGAGGCCGCAGCCATCAGCTGGCTGACCGAGGGGCTCCCCTGGAAGAGGGGGGACATCACCTGCAGCAGGTCCACCCAGCTGTTCCGATGGGAGAGCTGTGGAGGACCATAGATTTTGAATAATTCAGGAAAATGTGTATAGCCAAAACACAAAAGCACAGCGTCAATACCAAAAAATTTTGAAATTCTGAGGTTATGGCTGTGACAAGGGGGCACAGACGGACAGGGCCTTATTACGTGATGTATTCAGTGATTCACAAAATGGGTAAATGTATCAATAGGAAAACATGCATAAAGCCATTGTCATTAATCAGCCAGCAGCCAGTAACCACCAAATCTTATGTTATAACTTGGGTCATGCATTTAAATATACCGTGTTGATCGACACCATGGTCATTTAGCCACTTAGTATGAAGGCTGTCTGCAAAGGTTGTGTGGAAATAATATGTCATCGAGGGCTAAAGGGAGTGGGGCTGTTTTTAGGCTTCCTCATACGCACAAAATGATATCCCGCCTCTCGGCATGCGTAAAAACCAGAGCAAGGAGGAAGCAGTGCTTTCCTGAAGGCTAAAAATACAAAGCGGCTGAACTTTTCATTGGAGGTAAACTATATTGGCGCTGTACCTCTTGTAATTTATCAGCTGCAGCAGACAGGACACGGCCCCAGAATCGAATGTCAATGCCAGAAAAATGGTTGTCCAGCACCAGAGGAAGCTTGGAAAAAAATGCATAGCGATGAGAAGTGTGTATAATTATGAAAGGTAATCATGATGTACAAATAATGATGGCCTGCTTGTAACACAAACACATAAATTCAGGGTTCAGTGGATGCAAGTTGTAAACAAGAAATCGATACGACACCAAATCAATCGCTCATAAAACAACAAAAATGTAGGCAAGGTAAGTAGTAATGTAATTGATTAGCCATAAGACATCATGAAAAAACGCTTGTGGCTGATTCATCTTTGAACAGCACTAAATCTGCTGAGCAGTGTTTTGTGGTTGTGGAGTGGATATCCTGGAGTACTGTACCTCCAGCAACCGTTTTCCAAGGACATTTGTTTTTCAACTAGGAATCTTCCAGTCAGCTCACAACACAATGGGCTAAAGGTCCAGGAAACGATGCACAGTGGACACATTCAACTCCCAAGGAAGACATCCTTCCTCCTAACATTCCACTTAGTCTCCCAAGACATGACAAGGCTTCAACAGAACAGACGATGTGTGTGCAAGTGTTTTTGTGTCTTTTTCCATGTGTGCTTGAATGTATTTATTTCGGTTTATACCTGATTGAAGTGTGGTCTCTGATCATGAAAGTAATCTTTTAATTTTGTTTGTGTGTAGGTTGCGTAATCTATATCCATCATATTTTCTAGGACACTGCATTAAAAACATAGTAATACTAATTATTCATGGCACCACAGTCAGAAAAATGTAAACTCTACCATAGAGGAGGAGAGGACAATCGAGGGGAGAAGTGTAGAGAAATTGCATCTCCTGTTATGTCCCAGCCTGCTGTTGTAGCCTCAATGATGCCTTTAGTAAGAAGGCGCTCTATAACTTTATATTATCTAAAAACTATTTAAGACATAATTCATTCATAATTGTCCACTTCTGCAACAAAAAAAAACAATGAACACTGACCAGGCGAAACAGCTTGAAGAAATCCACGTTGGCGTAGAACTTGTCTTCAATAATCTGGAGCTTTTGCTGTGTCAGGGCGCACATGGCACTGTGGACTCCATACAGGCCCCTGCGACTGGGGAAGATGATGAAACGCTCCAGGAGAGTGACACTACAGGCTATCTCCTTCAGGTGGAGTTCTGGGACCCCGTGCGCAAACTTAAAGGGGGTTAAAGAAACAAGATCAAGATTTCAGCCATTTGTGGAACTTCACGTTTTTGATGATGAGTTATGTATCAATGACACACAAACACAAGGACCCGCACTCACAGACATCCATCCACAGGCGCACACAATGAGGTTTAAGCTGTGACAAAGGTTTTTCCAACAGTAATTTGTCATTGCATAGCTTTAATGGATCAAAGCATGTCTGCATTTTCTCCATTTGCTAGTTGATTGGATGATATCTAGGATGTTGTGTGGGTGAGATATATGGGTACCTGTATGTGTGTGTAGGTGTGTGTGTGTGTGTCCATGTGTTGCATACAGTATCTCACCTCCTCCAGCCTAATCAGGGAGTTTAGCAAATCACTAACAACCGATTCAGTCAGAGGAACATCCCTCAGAAGGTACGATGTCAAAGTCTCGTCGTCTTTCAATATGTCATCAATTTTCACCCCACGACCTGACCAGAGGGGACCCAACAGGGGATGAAAGATACAGAAAGGAAAAAAAGTCACTGACAATAGAGGGTTATGTAAATGTTAATCGTTGCATTGGAATGCTAGCGTGACCCATGTTCCCAGAGAGAAGTCAATAGCTTTACATCTGCTTGGAAGGAGATACATTTCTTTCAGCCCAAACAAAGAGTTTGTCTGTGAAAGTAAGCAGCTTACGTCTTCACTATGAGTGGACCCTGCTAAAGCTTATGTAATGTAATCCCCCTCACACCGTTTAGCCTGGTAAAGCGCACAGACAAAATGAAGGGAGAGGATGTAGTGGGTTGTGACAGGCTCCTGAACAAATCATTCAAATGATCCTTGGAGACCTGGATTCCTCATGACACACTAAAGACAAAAGCCTTGAAAATATGTGACAGTGAGGGGACTCGCCCATCCGCCTGGACGGCAAAAGAAACACGTGAGCTGAACCTGGATCACCGGTCATAAGACGCCGCTGAACAAATGAAGGTGGCAAACACTGAACAAATGAAGGTTGAGATCATTGTTGTTGTACTGACCGGCGACCTGTCTTGGATGGGTGCGAAGCATCTCCATTAAGTTACTCATGGTGGTTAGCTCCGTCCAAAGTCGACCCAGCTGGAGGAACTCTGGGTCACTGAGCAGAAGCTCCTGGGTGTCTGAGTAGAACCGAGCCAATCTGAGATGTAAGGAGAGAGATGTACATATGTACATATGCATGATGTGGGCGATAACAGCATCTTTATCATTTCAATTTAGTACAAACGCAAGTGATTATTAACCAGTCCGCAGTACAACACTTCCTGATAAACTATCGCTTTCATAAACTGTATTTATATTTCTAAAGCTCAGTAGCATCATGTAGTCTAATTGACTGGCTCACATGGAGTTGTTGTAGTTGGAGACTAGGCCCGGGGATTCACCACGAGTGGGATGCTGGAAGCAAGGGTTGTTGGCATTGCAGAAGATTCCCTGAATCCACGGTAGAATCCCAGAGGAGGGCATGGCCTTGTTGGGAAAGTGGCCTAAACCAAACGACGATATTTTTCAAAACTATGATACATAAACATACTGTAAGTGAGCTAACCACCGACGTTTTGAATGTTTTAAACTAACCTGCCTTGCAAACGCTGTGAAAAAAGTTGATGCGTAATCGAGATTATTTTAAGTGAGAGTACATAAAATTTGGCCTCAAAGGTACAAAAAGATAATTGATAAAACAAATAATGCATTGGATATAACCAGACGCACTAACCAGACAACATTTAGGTAGCCTTTAAACTTGCAATTATTAAAGTGGCACTAGGCACCCTACAAAATCGTCCAATCCATTCGACTTTTACAATTTAACATACCAGCAAAAAAACTCTCTTCATCCTTCTCCCAACTTGGATGTTTTCTGATTCTGCATTATTTTCCTGTCTGATATATTCTTTATAATGTGAAGATAAACATTTGCTAAATACTGTATATATCCACACTAAACTAAATGTCTTCATTAAGAATGGCAAACACTTGTCTTCTTACATTCGTGTTGGCGGTAGAGAGGGTTAGCTTTCCTCAACCATACTAGTCCAATGAAAAGCACCACAGGCCACATGATCTCCATGAAGAACCGAACCTGCAGCAAACAAAACGTTTTATAATTTTCAATACATTTTTTTTCAGATATTCCTGACTCATTCTAGAAACATAACAAACTAAATAATAATAATAAATTAAATAAATAAATAAATAAAAAAATTGAAACAAAGGAGAAGAGGAACAAAATGTATACACAAATGTACATTTTTCTGTGTTTCCATTTGAATACCAAACATGGGCACAGTGGGGTTTGAGCATGGCTCATTGATCTTTCCGAAGACTTTCAGTTAACACTGCCACATTGAGCTCCATACATAAGCAGTCATCTGACGAGCACATGTGTGACAGTGCTCCAACAGTTATTGAGTCTAATTAATTTACCAATGTTATATTAAGATATATATAGTTATATTATAGAGCACAGTTATCAATAGCCTACAAACACAACAGATATATTTCAAGTATAACTAGATAGTTACGCCAATAGATTGGTCTAGAATCCGATGTGACTATTTCTGCATTATTCTCATTGATTTTGGAAAGCAACAGTTGGTCTACTAATGATTCTGTTGAAGCCAGACCTGATGACACAGTTTACCTTCTGCCTCTTACGTATGGTCCAGTTCTTCCACAGAAGGAGTCGAACCTGACTGCTTGTCCCCATGGCTCCGCCTCTTCACCCCCTAAGCAAGGGGGCACCAAGGCACTAACCTGCACACAACCATACCATAGCCTTGCATTTGGGAAAATGTTGGTCTTTGTTGTATTAACATTGCAATGTCTTCTACTTACTTGTCAAGGATTGCTAATTCGGCGAAGCCAAAGGCAATGGTTCATTTTAAAAATCCATAACAAGTTGCTTTTTACCAAACTCTATACATTAAAGTTTAAGATAAAACGCATTGTTTTTATCAGTCCTATGTCTCTTCATATCGAATTAAAAGAAACAAGAGCATAGCCAGTGAAAGTGGACCATCCCCTTTTGAGGTCACGTCAATCAATTATAACAATGGAAGCCTGAGGGAGACTTTGCACTGGCTGTGTCTAATAGTGGACCACATAAATATTAAGGCTCCAAACAAAATCACACAGTAATAACATTGAATTCTTTTGAGAAACTGAGAAAGAATGGGGCTAGGTTCTGCCAGTACTCAGTTATTTTATTTTAAATGTTTTTGACTATTGGCTTTAGGACATTGACATTATCATAGGAATAAAACGGACCACAATTAAGCACCATTTTTACAATATCAAACTAGTCATCTTTCATTTTTCCATATAGTAAAGTGCTAAAGTTAGTTTCTCTAATGACTGGAAACAGGTTGTAATTATTAGGTGCTGTATGTCTAGGCTTGTTATAGGCCTAGAATAGGGTAAACAAGTCTGACAGAGCATTTAAACACTATTGCACCCAAACTGGCTCACCTTGGCAAATACTTGGTCGCATTTGGTCTCACCTACAATTACAATTTAGTGTAGGACTTTATGTTAACACAGTAAGACAATTAAAGTTCAACGTTAAAAAGCCTTTATCCCATTATGCAACGCGGTATGACAAGACAACTGTTTCAGACTTTGCATTCACAAATCACTCAACGGTCAAACCAATAAGACCATTCGAAAACATTACACTTAATGAGACAACAGATGTCAACAGACATACCTCAGAAGAGAAATTTAACCAAGGAGCGACATCGAATGCTGTGCCATGTTCCCCGTTCCTGGTGTACATACAACCAGTTCTTCGGCCCTTGTGAATAGTTAAGCAGCTTGATTTAATCTGCTTTTTCAGTACTTGCAGCTTGCTAACACCGCTCATCCATTTGCAGAAAGACCCACATGACCCAACCTGTTGGCCTAATTAGCAGTTATAAATGCTGCGTCTTTGAGTGTTTTGAAAAGCGCTTTATAAATATAATGTATTATTATTATTATTATTATTATTACTAAAGGAAAAAATAAGCAGCGTAAAAAACCATTTGGTTGCTTATACTGTAAGAAAGGAAGTAGCCATTTGTGGAAGTTGTCAGTGTTTTAATAAGTTACAAAAAGGTGTTTGTTCGCATGTACCTATAATGTACACTGAAAGTAATAGAACACAACAAATACAGTCTGCCATTCTTGCAGATTATATTCGTAAAATACAGATATGGTATTACATTGACAAATATGGTGCACTTGCTCCAACGAAATCCAATTTTAGAATCTTATCAGCAATTGAAAAAAACACTTTGGTCCTACGATAAACTATTAGAGGTGGAGTAATTTGTTTGTGTTCTCTTCATTCTGTTTTTAACGCGCAACTGAAATCTTAAACAAATGTGTAAACAAATGTTCCCGAAAACCCTTTAAACCGGTCTGTTAACGTTTCGTCTAGCACACAAACCATCCATGCTTCTGGAGCAAGATAGAAAATGCTGCAATTAACGTAGTGCACAATAAAAAAGTGAAACAACATTTGACTTTATAAAACAAAAGAAAAAAAAGTTCAATAAAAAATTCTAATCAATTTGAGCAAGTGCATCTTATTCTCATTGCAGTGGTGACACAGTAATGTAACAGTTGAACAATTATACTTTTTGGTATATAAACATGACATAGATTTATAAATGTATACAGCAGAACAAATAGTTAATATTAAATTTCTAGTGTAAAATGTAATTACACAGTTTAATCGAGACACTAATAAATACATTGTCTAGATATCCCTGTGACTGTGTCTGAGCAAATTATAAAACGTCATACAAAAGTGTAATATTTTTGGAAGATAAGTGATTGGTAAATAAAGCATATTTAGATGAATCTGTGAAGTAACTTCAAAAGACAAAACGTTAAGTGCCTTCATTTCTTGTGTTGGTGACCTTTGGTACAATCACCCCCACAAGTGTAAAAAAAAGTGTGACATTCAGATAACAATGAATATATTAAAATATATACAGTGTATATACACATAATTACACCTCCATAATTATTCTCTTCACAGTACATGCACCTCTATGGAAGGTCACTCTGGTTGACATATGAAACATGAATCATCACACAAAATGAGCCTCCCTATGTTCAAACTCCTGCAGGCGCCTGGGTCGCAGTCTTTGGTACACAGGCTTGGCGTCGCTCGGGCTCAGCTCCTCCGGACTAGAACTGGGCGACTGGGGCGGAGAGAGCAAGGGAGCCGCCTGCTCAGCCTCAGTGTCCTCCTCGCACGGCTCGTCCACAGACACCTCAATCTCAATTCCCAACTCATCGTCTTCGTCCTCATCGCCGTCCTCCTCATCCTCCTCCTCTTCTTCTTCTTCTTCTTCTTCCTCTGCACTGTTAACGGCTGTTACACGCTTCTTAGGACCTGTGCCTGCAAATACCTTTGCCTTGCTTCCCAAAGGGGGTTTATAAAAGGTTCCGGGGGGAGGCTGTAGCGTCCTGGCGGCTCTGAAAGGACTAACAACTGGGCTATACTCGCAAACATTCTCCCCCCTCCTCAAAGTCCTAGTAGACTTCACTGCAATCGCATATGGTTTACTCGGGTAGAGGATCCCAGTGCTTACAGGACTTCCGGGAGAGGCAGCAGCTGAAAGCGTGGATGTAAACAAGCTCCCAGAAGGGTCATCCGGTTCATTGCCTGCTGGTTTGTTGGCCTTGGCAGGCTTGGGGATGACATCGCAGTGTTTGTACTGCCTGTCCCACGTCCTGCGTAGGGTCTGCGTGTCAATGCAGGTGCTCCGGTAATGTGTACTGACGCGTGTCTTTGGCCTCTCCTCATCAGACACCTCCTCGATGGACAGGTCGCGTTCGCGCTCACTCCGGTCTTGGTCGATGCTGTTGCGGGCGTTTCGCTCCTCCACACAGGCTTGGTTGAGCAGCCGCTCAGCGGGCATGCTGACCGGGCGGGAGGAAAGCTTGGAGCGCGGATGGCGGAGTTGGATCCGGGTGATGGTGGTTTGGTTGGGTCGGCTCAAGGGCCTCTCTTCTGACCTCTTGACCTCGAGGACGCTCAAAGTCGAGAGCCCATTCAGGGTGTCTGATTCCCCATCCACAACTAGTAGACCACAAGTCAAAAAGACGTGCATGAGAATCCACAACATTTAATATTTCATAAAGACATTCACCCCAGACCCTTTGGTACAAAAGCCGTTTTCAGATGTTCCTTTTTATAACACAAGATTTATTCATACTATTATTAATGGTAATATGTTTCAAATTATTCGATTAGATGTGTTTGATTTATGATCTTGTGCTCATTACATGGTAATGAACCTACTCATCTGCCTTCAGCTGTTTTCCCCTTTCCATCTTAGTCCACCCACTGTAATACTGACCAGATTCAAAGTCTCTGCAATCCATCTTGGACCTGGCCTCTGGCACCTCAGACAGTAAGTGGGATGAGGGAATGACAGAGGAATGCCTCTTATACACCTTGGAGCTCTGCTGCAATAGAGTGACAGACGCATAAAGCAGCACACATGATAAAAAAACAGCAGCACCAAAAGACAAACAGTTACAAAACATACAAAAAAGGAAATTTAGCAGGAGAAAGAAAAAATAAGATAATTATCAATATGTATGCATTCAAAATAGAATATTTGTATTAATCTAGTTATGATGTAGCAGATTTACATGGTACTACATACCATGTGCTATTTGGGATTAGGTTGTGACTTCAAGCATTTTTTATATTACTACTATATATATATATTTATAAAATGACATGCCACATTATCCCTTAGTGGTAATATTCAAAACAATCCCACTATCCCATATCTACTTCAAAAGGTCTGGCCTTGGTCTATCAGCAGTATTCCCACTCACCTCCTTGATGTCTCCCAGAGACTTCGAGTGCCGGCTGAGCTGCTGCTCCTTCCCGTGGTGGGGACGGGCCTTCGGAGGACGGTCAGTCCCCAGTGGCGAGGCACTCGGCAGGGGGCCGAGGGGGCTGTCAAAGATCATCTGATAATGCCGGATCAGCAGCTCCACGATGAGGGCCTGGCAGGGGTAGTCCACCAGGGAGGACAGGGAAACCTCGGCATCTATCTGCCTGGGCTTGATCAGCGTGGGGCCAAAGATGATGCCCAGGTTGCTGGCAGTCATCTTGTTCTCGTCGGCTCGCTCTGTCACCCTGGCAGGATAGGAACAGAAGATGGATCAGAAAGTCGGATCAACCCTTCGCATACATGCTTCACTTTTCGGATGGATGTCTTGCTTTTCAGGTCAACGCTTAACGGTCTGTTGAACTATCGGGCATGCCCCACCTGTAAAGATGCTCAATGATAAACTGCAGGGTCTTGTAGTGGGTGGAGGGCAGTTGCCTCAGCAGGTCTTTGATCTTAAAGAGGACACGGTTCAGCTCCACGCTGACCTGCGGTGCCTCTGGAGTGGGGTTGACACGGGAGGCCTCCACTTCCTCCAAAATGATGCTCTGGCTCTCCTTGGCCAGGCCAATGAAGTCGTTATAGTAACGAAACAGGATGAGGGGCTCTGGGAGCTACACGAAGAAAAAGCAAACAAGGCAACTAATTATAAACCGTAACAACAGAAAAATGCAAACAAATAGACAAAAGGACGAGTTTAGAATGGAAGATATAAACATTTTGGAGGAAGAGTTAACATCAATAAACATAGAAAATATTACATTAGTCCAAATATTTTTGTATGGGGGTCCGTGAGTTCTTTTTGACAAACCCTACCACACTTTGGGTTGTCCATTGATATTATTTATGGGCATTCCATTCTATAAACCAGTGTGATTACTAGGGCTTCCTGACCAGCCCATGTTCTACTGTACTACCCCTGCACTAGGCATCCCAGAATCTGCTGTGGATTGAGTTGGCACACACCTGTCTCAGGTAGAGCTTGAGCACGTTGCTAATGTCATGGGGGTAGAGGTCTGAAAGCTCCACTAAGTCTTTGCCATTCTCAAATGCCTGGCACAGCTTTTCTACACGGGACTTGGCACCGTTCACACGGTAGATACCCTTTAGCCCCAAAAAAAAAACACATTACATTTGGTTTACAATTTTTTGGGTGAATTATGGGAAAATAATCGAATGGTGCATGTGTCTTTAAAACGATGCCATTACCTTGATATTCAGCGCTCGGTTCTCGATCTCAGACGTGCACTTCCTTATGATGAAAGGGATACCATCTGGGCTGTTCTTAAAAGCCTGGGTGAAGTCTACACCGAAGAGATGCAGCCTTCCGTGGAGCTTCTTGTGACCGCACTGGATGGCCAAGGTCTCCAAGCACTTCTTATGGCAAGCGAGTGAGCACTGGGAACACAGATTGAATTGACATAAAGATTCCTGTGCTTCCATCGGACATCTGACTACATTGTCATAATGGCAGACATGATATACAATTAAATCTGATAAAGTCATTTCTAGCCACTCGCCACTTTTTTATGCGTATGGTATCCACCCCAGTTAGAGAGGCCTTCCTTTTGGTTAACAATAAATACATTGATATCGTGTCATTACCTTTCATTGCTGTTCAACGAAAAAACATGTGATAAGGTTTTTAGAAGTGGGTACAGATGCTATGGGTCTATGCTAACAATAATGGATAACGCATTAATGGTTTCAATTGTCCATTATTTTTTCAAACTTAAATTTTTGAACGACACTGTAAGCAGCTTTTCACATGCTGCGTTGTAACACAGTGCATGACAACCTTAACATGTTACATGTTTTCTCCTGCTACAAAGACCCAGTCAGTGTAGCAATGGCTATGACCACTAACCCTACAACTAATCTGGCTATGAGCAGTTTGGGCAGATGCTGGTTTCAAATAAGCGCCAACATTATTGTATACATTTTGATGCAACTGGTTGACCGATACATGTATGACTTTGACCCCAACACAACACCTCACCTCCTTACACTCAGATTGGACAGATGCTCCTTTAAGATAAGTACCAACCCAATTGTGTAATTTCCAATGCAAGTGGTTGACGAACACAACACCTCACCTCCTCACACTCGGCCCCCTGGAAGACCACCAGGCCGTCACACTCTCGACATTTGGAGGGGGCGCGGAGCTTCCTCAGTTTGTGGGTTTGGGAGGCCTTGGACATCTGGGTATTTCTAAAAGGGCCTGGTGAACTGGCGGTCTCTGTCACCACCTCGCATAGGCCTGAGAGGAAGGGGTGAAATGCCCGGCATCAGTAACAATATCACATATGACTAACACTGTCTATATCGATATCTATTCAGTTATGCAGTTTATCCTCAAAACCCTTTTACTCTCCTCAACAGCATTCACTACATCATGTATTTCTTCCAGTGCATGCGCTTTACAAAGAACCTAAAAATAAACATACCGTTATCAGAGGGGGAGGGGGGTTCTCTCTCATCCAAGTCATCAGCGGACGACATGGTGCCAGTGGAGGGGGTTCTGGGTAAACTTCTCTTAAAGTCACCTGCGCAGGACGGGATAAAACACCAGTTAGTCCTCATACTTAAACCAGTCCCTGTCCAACTGAAAAGTTGTCTGCATTAGATCCAAGGCCTTGTTGTTCTATCCATTTCACTATTTTAGTGCTTGTGGTGACACTGCTCGACTATCCTTCAAAAGGTGGACAGTTTATAAAACCAGTATAAAGGGTGGGTGTGGCCTCCTAAATGACTGAAGGGCAAGGCTTCTTTAAAAACAAGCATAGGCCATTCACACCTCCATTGTATGATCAAAGAGGATATGTATTTGCATTTGAAATACATTGGGAGATTTTTATTAACGACTGGCTTGATTTGTTATGTTAATATATGTTATGAGGTTAAGAGGGAACCTGCATCTTAATGTCCTTTATGCATCATACTGAAATTAGTTGAGATTAGTAACATATTGTATCACCCAATAAAATAAAAATAATCTTTGGAAGTGGAATTACTTCACAACTGATTTGATTGAATATTCTTTTTAAATGGCCTCTAGAGGATGATCAACAACTTAATACAATGTGCAGTACTTGTACGTCACACACATTAAAATGGTTAGTTTAGCTTAGCCTTGTTGCATGAACATAGCTGAGCCTGACTTAGCTTAAAACACAAATGAACAAAAGAACAAAATGGCCTTCTATTAACAATTCAGCAACAAGACCATATTATAAACTCTTTGTGCTCATGAAAAACATTTCGATTGTGTGGTGGCCCTCGGGGCATGTACAGTAGACTGACAATCCCTGTTATTAGCAGCTGGTTTGTGCATGACATAGGGCCCAACAATTACATCTTCAGCAAAAGGTGTTGAAAGGTGACACAAAGCCAAGTTGTCTGGTGGTGGATACCATACACTTGTGTTTGTTGTTGCTGGCAAAAGGAAACAAAGAGGTTACATTGGGACAAGTCAGCTCAGGTTAACAGAGGGATCTCTCTGAGGCAGAGTGATATCGGAAGGGGCAGGAGACCAGAGTCACCAGAGTAACCTTCAAGAACATTAGTAAAGAGGAGAGAGCTTCACCTGGGGTAAGAGGCGGGGAAAGGTTTATTCAATAGAGTCACCAAGTAACCTTAAAGAATGCTTAAAAAAGGAGAGAGCTTCACCTGGGCTTGCTGTGGGAGAATCCATGGAGCGGGTCTCACTGCTGCCTCCAGCGCTCTCTGAGTCACTGCACATCCCTCCTCCCTGACTGACTGAGGTCCAGGATTTGAACGGCCCGGGGATTCTCAGAGCTGGAACCCAAAAACAGTATTACGGCATTGCCATCAAATAAGATAGTGTCCTGTCGTCCTCTGCAGACTCCTTCCTCCCGTTGACGTACGAAGGTGAATAGCGTGTTACAGACAGATTGTGTGCACAAGCTCAGATTCCAATGTACAATGTATGTGGAACAAATTGAAGAAGAACACTTCAACAAACAAAAAACCCAAGTGGTGAAGATTCAATGTGTGTTTAAATAATTATTATCAAGTATGTTAAATGGTTAGGTTTACTTTACCTGTTTCACTTTGGTACATCATTACATTTGGCTGTAGAAATTATAGCTTGCACCACACAAACATATATACAGTGCATCCGGAAAGTTACGACCTTATTCCTTATTTTGTCCCAAAAAAAATCTAAAATTTGCTGAATTCTATAAACAATAAACCATAATGACAACATAAAAAACTTCATTAGTGGATTTTTGCGAATGTATTAAATATAAATAACTACAAATTCAGATGTACATAAGTTCACAGCCAAGATTGAGCTCAGGTGAATCCTGTTTCCACTGTTGATTCTTGAGAGGGTTCTACAGCTTAATTGGAGTCCATCTGTAATAAACTCAGTTGATTGGACATTATTTGGAAAGGCACACACCTCTCTATATGAGGTCCCACAGTCGACAGTGCCGGTCAGAGCAAGTTTGCCAAAATGTGCCTGAAGGACTCTCAGACCATGAGAAACCAAAAAACTCTGGTCTGGTGGATGAGACAAAGATTAAACTCTTTGATGTGAATGCCAGGTGTGATGTTTGGAGGAAGCCAGGCTCATCACCAGGCTAATACCATCCTTACAGTGAAGGATGGGGGTGGTGGCAGCATCATACTGTGGCAGGAACTGGCAGAGTAGTCAGAATAGAAGAAAAGACAAAAGCAGCAACAGACAGAGACATCCTGGATCAAAACCTGTTCCAGAGCGCCATTGGCCTCAGACTGGGGCGACGGTTCATCTTTCAGCAGGACAACCGACCCTTAGCGCACAGTCAAGATATCAAAGAGGTGGCTTCAGGACAACTCTGTGAATGGCCTTGAGTGGCACAGCCAGACTTGAATCCGACTGAAGATCTCTGGAGAAATCTGTAATGTATGTAATTAGTCTGTACAGTGACGCCTCCCATCCAACCTGATGGAGTATGAGACGTGCTGCAAAGAGGAATAGGCGAAACTACTCAAAGATAGGCGTGCCAATCTTGTGGCATAACATTCAAAGAGACCGCCAACGATGCATCAAGAAAGTATTGAGCAAAGGCTGTGATCACTTATGCACACGCAAATTTCTAAGTAACTTATTTTGAAAACCTTTGCAGTAATAAAAAAAAAATCAAATAAATTCTCCTGTTGTCATTATGTGTATTTAATCCATTTTGAAATAAGGCCGTAACATAACAAAATGTGGAAAAAGGGGAGCGATGTGAATACCTTCCAGATTCACTGTAGTCTACTAAACTGTGGTATTAACATGCCATTGACAAAGACCTAATCTTAAAACATGTGAGCGTAAACACTGCAATTTACATGTAAAAGAATAGACATACTAAATGGGACTATGTCATCCACAAAGGAGCTTGATGGGTCCATTCATTATCTTTGGTCAATCAACCTGATACCAATTTTTGCTAATATGCATACTTATACATTTGGTCCTGAAAGAATGTGAACATTCTTAGTACATATGTTAACAGGCAATCATCTCAAGTGAAACATAAATAGTAAAACAATGATCAATAAAAAAATAAAAAAATCAAGGCTCCTCAGATGTTACTACCTTATTGACTAAATGCTGTCTTGTGCAATATTTTATACAGAACATGCCACATTACATATACAATAAATGAAAACACTTTTTCACAGTGTGGACAGCATGAAGGTATTTTTTTCTGACACCTGCCAATGTCTCTACCTTGAATGTCAGTGCTGCTGTTCGAGCGTCTGTCGGCAATCTTGGCAGGCCGTACGTGGACGGGACTCTCCATCTCATCCGTGCCAAAGAAGTCCGAGTTGACGGAGGACATATGAGACAAGCTACCATGAGAGGAGTGGCCACTACTTTGAGAGCGCCTTGTGAAAGGCATCCTGGGGAACAGAGACAAGTTATGTTGAATTTCACCATTTCTCTAACTCCGCCCTCCAAGCCCCCTGCTTTGCATTTAACGTTAAAGAGCAACTAGACACCAAAGACTGTTCTTTCTTCAGAAAATGTATTTGGAAGCAAAGTGAGAAACAACAATGCAAAATATTGGAAGGTTTGCATATCTATACACATACAACTCGTTTGGCCAGCCAATTATTGAAACGAGACCCTCTTAGATTAAGTGTCTTAAACAGAAATACCTCACAAGAAGTCAATTTTCACGTCAGCGAAACTTGGAAATGGGCTACGCCCAAACATCCTGTTCGTCATTTCTGCCACAACTAGATTGCAGCTGTCACATGATATAAGCATTTATCAAAGTGCTTAAGAAAACTGTAACTAAGTCCAGTGGGGATTTTGACTCTTTAAATAGAAAAGCACATAGGAATTACACATGATTACCTATTTGAAACACTAGTGCAACATAAGTCAATAATAAGGTGCAGTATGTCAGTCAAAATGGAAAAAAATATGTGATATGAGGATCTACTAAGGCTAGGGGCTTCCTTTCCACTGGAATAAGACATTTAGCTCAAAAATAGACGCAACACAATGAAACCAGTGTCATTATGAACACTGATCAAAATGCCTCCCCCGTAGATGAGTCTATGTGAGTTACCGAGTGATGGTAAGATATTTGCAAATTGTTCCTTAGTCTGTAACAGTTCTTCAGATCAGACGGGTCAGGATTACAAGGGAAAACAATTTAATAACAAAATGTACTGCTTTGTCTACACACTACAATCCCAGCCCATAAAATCCCATAAGACTTTGTCAAACAAAAATAAATAATCAGAAAAACAACTTTCCCGTAGAAGATCTACCCTTTTTGAAGGTTTTGCGAGTAAAATAAGATTTCAGTGTTAGATTGAAGAATTTCAGGGGATGGAGTAGTCATCCAATGAGTCAAAATGGCTTCCTTACCCTGAGGCAGCGGCATCAAAAGAGGAGGACTCCACTCTGGGCCTGTCACAAGGCAAGCTCCTGACAAAGTCGATATAGCGCTGGCCTGGATCATACAGTTTGGCATTCTCGCACAACGACTGGTGATTGACTGGCAGGGACACGACCTGGACCTGCTGCAACTGGAACCAGTTCACAGTCACCTGATTACAAAGACACCAATAAGCCCTTATTAATTTCAAGCCCATATTGGCAAAACAGTTGTAGTTACATGCAGTAACATGTAGATACTGGACACTGATTAACGGCGCTCACGTGGACTCACAGCCTTCAAAGTGAGGTCGCACTGGAACACCACCTCTCGTAGCTGCGTGAGGAGGTCAGTCTTGGTGCTAGCCAGCCCCAACCTCTTCTCCCTGACATCCGTCTGGCACGCCTTGCAGTGCTCGCGGGCTTCATCGGCCTACCGCAGCACAGGGCATATTTAAACATGCATGATGTACACACTAAACACAGGGCCAAGTTCTAATACTGAATTAATTTTCAGATGACTAAAATCTATGTAAACCTCTATGTAATCGTATCCACAGCATCTCAAGGTAAAGTTATACTGTTGGTTCTATTATGATCACAAAAAGGTTGACGACCTTTGAGCTTTATGCCTTGTAGAATAACTATGTTCTAAAATCACTGTCGGCGTTTGTTTCACGGAGTCAGTGACTGTCCTCTGGATAACTACCTTCTGCAGTGCCTCTTCCTCCAGCCTTCGCCTCTTCTCCAGCTGCTTAGCACCGCCTACTCCTCCTCCCATCTGCTCCTCCTCCATTCGGTTGGTGGACACCCGGGCTTTCTCGTACTCTTCCTTCCTCTGCACCTGTAGCACCTGCGCCTTCCGGAAAGCGCTATCCGCCTCATGCTGCACACACAAGCAAGGCGTGTTGTAACACTGTTGTAACACTGAATGTACCATGGCAACCTCTCATCTTCTATTACCCCATAAAAGCCAACACTGGAAACACATGCATGGACAAGGCATACATGGACTTTTACATATTATTTTATAGTATTTACATACAGATATTATAAAATATTCTACTACAGCTGGAAAAACTATATACAGTACATATTCACATTTGGTTAAGAATTGGATCATGTGCATGCATGCATTAAAAAAAAGTCTCACCAACCATTTTCTTTTGTTCTCTTTGCCACTGCTCCTTGACCTCCTTTCGAAGTTTGTCCAACTCAGTCTTTCTGGCCAGCAGAGGCTACACACACACACACACACACACACACACACACACACACACAC
Organism: Galaxias rostratus; assembly: GCA_036024795.1. Classification (NCBI taxonomy): domain Eukaryota; kingdom Metazoa; phylum Chordata; class Actinopteri; order Galaxiiformes; family Galaxiidae; genus Galaxias; species Galaxias rostratus. The sequence continues at coordinate 56 of JAVQJS010121614.1, read as the reverse complement.
ACACACACACACACACACACACACACACACACACACACACACACACACACACACAC
>JAVQJS010121601.1:0-17290 GCA_036024795.1 Galaxias rostratus | reverse complement strand
GTGTGTGTGTGTGTGTGTGTTATGTTTGTGAGTGTGGGCGCGCGTGTGTGCGCGCGCCACTTTGGGCGTGTGTGTGTGTGTGTGTGTGTGTGTGTGTGTGTGTGTGTGTGTGTGTGTGGCTTGTTGCCGTGCAGGTGACGGGTGTTCTGGGAGCTGGAGTCCACGTCATCGTTCCCTCATGGGGGAAGACAGGCAGAAATAACACGTTTTAGCCTCGGACGCTAACACGCTCTGACACATGCTCTCACGCACACGTGTGTAGGAAAGGCTGCATCAAAAAAACACATCATGTTACCCGTGGCCTGCAGACGTTTATAATGGGGGCTTAACACCATATATAAAGGGGCTTAATACCAACAACAACAAAAAATACTACTAATAAAAAAAGGCCAACATATGTTAATTAGAATCCCACATGCTGTGGCTCACCAGCCTAATAAAGGAGAACTAGCGATTAACGACGGCGTGGTTAGTTACCCGGCTCAGAGACATTCTAAGTGTTGCCGCGGAGACGCTGTCATGCCAGAGGAGAAACAGACTGGCTGTGTGAGCTCGTAAGGAGCGCGCTGATTAATACCCCTGTTCTGACTTTAGCAACGTGTGTGTGTTACAGAGAGAGAGTGTGTGTGTGTGTGCGCATGTAAGAGAAAGTGTGTATGTGTGTGTCTGTGTGTGTTACTGAGTGTGTGTTTATGAGTGTGAGTGTGCATGTATGTGTGTGTGTGTTAGAGAAAGTGTGTGTGTGTTACTGAGTGTGTGTGTGTGTGCGTGTGTGTGTGTGTGTGTGTGTGTGTGTGTGTGTGTGTGTGTGCGCATGTGTGTGCTAGAGAGAGTGTTTGTGTATGTGTGTATGTGCTAGAGAGAGTGTGTTTGTGTGTGTGTGAGTGTGTGTGTGCTCTGCCTCATCATGTTTGGGAGTGTCCACACTATTGATGTGCAGCCCATCTGTCCCCAAATGTAAATCCATTAAAAGCAGATCAAACATCTGTACTGTCTGCTGGAGGTTTCAGTAGAGGAATGTCACGTAGCGTTTCCATGCTAACGAAGGAGGAGGTGGAGTCCATCCTGCACTGAGGGAGACTTGATGTGGAAAGCTTCACACACACACACACACACACACACACACACACACACACACACACACACACACACACACACACACACACACACCCTGAGGTTGGAGTTAAGCGGTGATGGTGTTAGAGACCCGCTGCTCACCTCATTGCATGTGGCCTTCCAAAGGAGATAATGAGGGAGTTAATGATAATTGGAAATTATCGTTTGAACTCGTCTCTCCTCCCTGCCTTTGTCTTTTCCTGCTCGGCGATCGATCCTCTCTCCCACAGAGAGACGCCCCTCTGTCTCTCTCTGTTTAGGCCTGCAATCAAGGAACCCTAAAGGGGAATGCACCAACAGGGGTCACCATAAAACACAGTCCTGGTTCGTTTGTTTGTGTTGTGGTGAATGACTGGTATCACAGGCCACCATAGACAGAACCACGTATGTGAACCTTGGAAGGTCAAAGGTCGTTCAGTCCCCACCACCGTAGGCCAGAGATGCGATGATGTCCTGGCGGCTCAGAAGCAGACAGGAAGCACAACAACTTAACACGTGATGGGTTTGGATCCATACGCGGGTAACCGATGGTAACGGCGTGCCAAGCCACCCCGAGGGTCACTTTGAAAGCGAATGGATTTCTTCTCCATCACAGCCACAGCTGCAGGGAAGGTCACTTCATTATTCACGGCTAAATATCACCGTCTCCCTCTCTCCCTCTGTAACCAAGGGGAGCTCACCGATAGCATCACTGACACCAATAATGAATGCTCTTTAAGTAGCATTAGAGAGAGAGAGAGAGAGAGAGAGAGAGAGAGAGAGAGAGAGAGAGAGGCAGAAAGAGAGGCAGAGGGGGGGGGAGTTTTGTTCACACCATTATGTCCCTATGATAGGGAAAATGTATGTATTCTCCATGCTATGGTTTCCTGCCCTGTCAGAGAAGCCCCCCCTGCTCTCTCTCTCTCTTATTTTATCTCTTGCTAGCTGTCTCTCTCTCTTCCCAACATTTACCATGTCTGTTTTTATCCAGGCAGCGTGCCACTGACTGCCCCGGCAGCGTCCATTATGACACGGGTCCAGCTGCCACTCACGAGGAACATGTGGGAGTGACAGGACACACTGAGAGGACGACCAAACGATGCTACACTGTGTCCTCAGCATGCCTCCTCTGGCAACGTCTGCTACGGTGGCTGGTGAAGAGACTGCAGACACCTTTACTTTTCATGTACGCTAACCTGAGCTTTAAAATATTCAAAAATGTTTGCGCTCACTCCTTACACAAATTGAGCTCCGTTTAGAATTCTAATGTGGAGTTAGTGTCAATGTGTTTATCGGGGTTAATGTGTTAATCGGAGGTAACGTGTTCATCTGAGGTAACGTGTTTATTGGGGTTAATGTGTTCATTTGAGGTCATGTGTTCACCTGAGGTAATGGGTTTATCTGAGGTAATGTGTTCATCGAGGTAAAATGTTCATACAAGGTAAGGTGTTCATCTGAGATAATGTGTTAATTTAGGTAATGTGTTCATCTGAGATAATGTGTTGTGGGCTCTTCAGAAAATGCGTATGTTTGTGTTTTTCATTCCCATCTTAGACTCAGCAGAGGTTTGTGCAACACAGAGAGACTCTCCCTCACACACACACACATACACACACACATACACACACACACTTTCAGTGTCCCCAGCATACAGGTCAATCTCTAACCAGGGATCCAATATCATTTCGGTCCAACAGGAGCCAATCATTAACATAGTACATGTTCTCCAGAGAATGAAACAAAGCAACAGTATGAAAAACACAACTCAATGGTAAAGACAGATGTTAAGATGTTACAATGTTAATTTGTTAAGATGATAAGGTGTTAAGGTGTTAAGATGTGAAGATGTTAAGATGTGAAGATGTTAAGATGTTCCGATGTTAAGATGTTAAGATGTTAAGAGGACAGGGTTTGGGACGGCTGTGTTGAAAGAAGTCGGCGAGGCCTTAAAAGTGTTCTGGTGAAAGGCGCCGGTCTTTGTACGCCTGTGTTTTGAAGAGATGTGGGACTGTGTATCTGTCTTTTGTGCCTGTAGGTTTAGAAGCTACTTTCACACAGCTCTTTGACTAACTCCATTAACCCAGCTCTCTGCTCCATTATTTATAGGCATCATGCTGCCACTGCTCACAATGCACTGCACTTTCACCCCAAAAAGAAAACTACCGTCAACGAGAGAGAAAAAAAACTCAATGTAATGTACCTAAAAAAAAATACAGTTTAAACTTTTAGCTATTTTGGTTTTAGTTTTCAATTATTCAACACACACATTTAGTGAAGTGAAAAGGTTTTGCAGAAGTTCGTGCGGTGACATCCACTTCCCTCCATAAATCCATGATGTGAACGATGGGCGAATATCTGTCACACCTACAATGGAGTCATCCTGGCAGGTGGACTCCATAGCACGAAACCAAGACCAGGAGATGAAGCAAGAACAGTCTTTATTCGCATAGCAAGTTCGGTACACATGAAAGCAGTCAGGAACACAGACAAACAATCGGACAGGGAGTAGGGACAGACAGAGTCGGGTGTACAGGCAGGGTTCGAAACCAAAAGACACATGCAGACGTTTGAGAATCGCGGGAAAGAACTGGCACAGAACTGGGAAGGCGGGGATGTCACACAGTGAACACAATCAGGGGGTAGCAGGTAATTACAAAGGTGGGAAACGCATAAAAGCCAGGAAACTGAGACAATAATATTAGGTTTAGAGTTAAGAATAAGATTAGGTTAGAGTCCGGACATGTCATACACACCTCGCATTTAAATAGAACAAAGAAATTGCTTTGCAATTAAAAAGATATAATCGCACTTTAAAAAACAAAAAACAAACGTTATTGACTTTCCCGTGTCTACCGTGAGCGGACTGCTCCATCTTGCGATCACTTTATTGACGTACACTAAGGTGGCAACAGTGCACAATGATTGACTATTGTTCCGCATTGATTTCTATTAAGCTGGGGTTAGCTAGAAAAGCGTGATAGCTTTTTAACCTTTTCTGTGACATATTTTTTATAACATTTGTGTTGGTTCACTGTTCCGCTGCTCCGCTACGACAAGATCTCCCTATGTAGCCTAGTACAGGGTTAACATTGTCAAATTCGCCTATGTATTTAATTTTTTTTTTTTTAAAAACAATGTTTATCCAGTGATGCTTTTTTTTGCGTCTTGGTGTATAACACATACTTTTAGAGCGATACAAAGCACTTGTTACTGAATTGATTGTTTTTGACGAGATTTCGTTCGTCTTCTGTCTTCTGTGACAGCAGCTGCTAGTGTGCTGTAAACGCAGGGTAACTGACTATCGTACACACTCCTACGAATACTGCTGGTACTCGAGTTGCTGGCATCCTACTTTGATTTCACGGCCAACCTGTTGCACGTCTCCAGAAGAAAGAGGCTAGTGGAGGAAGTAGCCTAGCGTAAATCGTGAAATGTAGTACATAGACATTTCGAAGTTGGCCGTAGTCAATTGACGTACATGCTGTACAATAATTACACTGGGCTGTTTCTGTCATAACCATAGACACCCTTCATCATTTGTTACGCTTTTCGACTATTAACTGTAGCTACAGTACGCATTGTAACAGTCAACATAAATTTTTAATTAAATGAATTATGTAAAACTATGATGCCGTTCATATACCCTGAATCATAATGAAATTATTCATGGCAAGTACCACCTACCGTGTGTGGGTGTGAATGGATCGAAAGCGATTCATGGCAGTTGACATGTTTTGGCAAGCATTTTGGTTTTGTCGAACCACTAATGCACTAAATAAATTACAGGGGGCGCGGGCACAAAGGGGTTGCAACATTTATATTTCATTGTGAGTTGGTACATTTTATAAAGAGTGATTGTTGTGTACTGGTCCCGTGTCGTTAAAGTCTGACAATACCTTGCCAGAAAAACATTTATCAGTTGAGCTGTTAATTCTGCCTGGTGCTGTGACCTTTTCAACAAGTGATTGCAGAAAGGCGTAGGAGGTGGTAGAGAGGAGTGCGTGCTGTTAGTTTTTTTGCTTTGAGCTATTACCAATCTCAACATGGAGGCTCGGACACAGTTTGTCCGAGAGGAGATCAATAGCACCGTATGGGAAGTCCCTGAGAAGTATACGCGATTGAAGCAAATCGGGACGGGAGCTTATGGATCAGTATGGTAAGTCGCGCCTACTTCGATGGTTGTTATTGTACGAATGCTATCCAGTGTACTGTAATTGTTGATAGTTCTCATGCGCACAGGACGTCTGCCCATGTCAAAACGTCTTGTTATGCATCGCTATAAAGTATCTGTCAGTCACTCACAAACCCAACTACACTATGTTGTCATCGTGAATTTAAGTGTCACGCAGGGCTATCATTTCAAAGGGAAAAAATTAGCCTAAAAAGCTACCTCTTGCATTCTAATGCGGTCCGGATTCCCTTGTTTGAAAAATGGTTGCGCAAATTATTCGAACGTTCTTCTGTATGTTTTCATGGACTAGATTTCACATTTATGTTGTTTATTAGCACTTTATAGCCCCAGAGAGACACATCTGCAACATTGTATTTTCAAATGTGCTTTCTATGCCATGTCTTGGTGTTCGTCTCAAAGGGAGTCATAGGGGCAAAACAGTATATACACATTTCATAATATAACATTGCATTGCATTTTGTATTTTCCTCGTCCATCGTAATACAGCTCGTCAATAAATGAGAAGACCACTGAAAAAGTTGCAATCAAAAAGCTTCACCGGCCGTTCCAATCAGAAATCTTCGCCAAGAGAGCTTATCGCGAACTGAGGCTCCTCAAACATATGAAACATGAAAACGTGAGTAGTGATTCAGGCCTTCCCACCCTTAAATCAAATCAAATCATCTTCGATCAGAGAACTCGTTCATAACAGTAAAGCTGACCTAGGAGCTGTACAATTCATTCAAACATGACATATTAAACACTACATCAAACAAACAAAAAATAGTTGTGAATTACACGATTGACAGGCTTTTTACATTAAAAACCACTGAGCGGGTTTGACACTCTTTAAACCCATGGGGTTCCTCCTACACTGTCTAACAACCATAAGTTTACATTAATTTAGTCTGCCATATGATAACCTATTGACCTAAGTCACAGTATATAATGCCCATCCATAATTCATTCCCCGGATTGTATTTAATAGCAGAAGTCAGTAGAAAACAAACAATACTGAATGCTTTCAGTTATAACATGCAGGCCTTGCTCTTCCACTTCATTTTTTTCTCTTGGCCGCAAACCCCAACTAGGTAATAGGACTTCTGGACGCATTCACTCCCGCCTCTGGGCTCGAACACTTCCAGGACTTGTGAGTAATTCTTCATCGGCTGTCAGCCAGAAGCACGCTGCAGGCCAGGGCAGACACTTGCCTTTGACTAAGTGTAAATATATATGTATGCAGGACAGGGTGCTCACAGCTACACTAAGCAACTCCTAAAGGGGTTGATTGGCCTCAAACTATCTGTTCATAATTCCTGTTAGCCCGTATTAGAAGAAGATTTGACATGATTGTAATGATCCCCATGGCCTAGTAACACAGTCATGTGATTAATAATAATAATAATACATTATATTTATAAAGCGCTTTTCAAAACACTCAAAGACGCTGAAATGAATCGTATTCAGTTATCTACAGCTATGTGAACACAGGCCCACTGCGTGAGAAAGGTACTACGTGCCTGCTTTAGCGTCAGGATACAGGTAAAGATGATCAGTATACCATCAGCCCCTGTTGTAATGCTGTTTCTGCCATCCCTCCCAGCTACTTGGTGATGCCTTACATGTTCACTGACCTCTCCAAGGTCCGTGGGCACCTATCAGAGGAGAGAGTGCAGTTCCTGGTTTATCAAATGCTTTGTGGACTGAGGGTAAGGTGCATTAGAACTAGTTTATAAAACAGTATGGGTTTTTGAATTGGACACCAGAATTAATCTTAATTTTAAATTACATAAGAGTGGCTGTATGTTACTGATTCATCTAGTTTATTATTTATAAATCAATATGTAGAACAGTTGATGTCAACTAATTTGAAATATTTTGTTTTGTTGCCTTAGTGTATTTCACAATCATATTCCTCTCTGAAGGAAAATGATAGAAACACATTTATGATTGTGTTCTTAACTACTCTTTGTCCCATAATGTGATTCTAAAAGCCTTTCTTCTGTTTGTCATTGTGCCGTCCATATCCTGTCGCAGTACATTCACAAAGCCGGCATCATACACAGGGTGAGTGTAATCTCTGCAACACCTGGCAGACGCAGTCTGAAATGCCTGTTCCAATCCATGAGACTGTGCTTTTTAATTCCCCAGTTGTTAGTCATGACCTGCCCTGCCCCAACAGGAGCTGTTAGAGTGTACTAGCTGTAAGTGTAGAGTTGTTAGGACATGCTGTGCTGATTGCACATGCCCAGCATGTGTGTGTGTACAGAAGGCAACATGTCAGACTAAGTCAGTCACGTCTGTGTGTTGAACATCTAACCCAGTGATACTGTATTAAAGCAAAGAGAACCAGTTTCTCACATTTGATTGGTTTATACTGTTCCGTTAGGGATGACATATGACTTGGCGTGTGCTTTTGACTGATTGTATGAAACGCAGCGACAAGGCGGATAGTTCCCAGTCAAGCAGCGGATTGACACTTATTGCTTGTATAGCTCTCACCACTCTGTATTTAAAGACGTATCTCTAATGAAAACCACAATTGTGTAATCTGTACTAAGTGTTTGTCTGCAGTGGCTCACAGTTTTAAAATCACCACGATCTAACCGTATAACTTGTTAGTGGTGTGTCTTTGACTGATCACTTTACACACAGTGAAGCCATTGAAAGTGTACAGTTATATGTTTGTTTACAGATGTTACTTTGGTAACTCTACTACCCTCGTTTTGTTTCAGAACCTGGATGTAACAAAACAATCTCACGTTTTGAATATCTTTTTCTTCTGCAGGATCTTAAACCTGGGAACTTGGCGGTCAACCAGGACTGCGAGTTAAAGGTTTGTAGTCCCGTCCGTTTGGTTCTCTCCCCTAAAAAATACACAGCGCAGACAAAAACAGGCCTGACTGAAATGACGTGGGCCTTTTGGTTATGGGTTACAGATTCTGGACTTCGGGCTGGCCCGTCAGACAGACACTGAGATGACGGGTTATGTGGTGACCCGCTGGTACCGAGCGCCTGAGGTCATTCTAAACTGGATGCACTACACGCAGACCGGCAAGACCACCCCCCTCCTCCTCCTCACTCTCCCCTCCCCAGTCCCTGCATTCACCAAGCACCTGTATCAATAAGCACAGATGAACTCACAATATATGCCATACTAATTGTAATTTCAACATTAAAGTTGACACAGATAGTAACTGTATTTATATAAGTTGAAGTGATTAATAGTTAGTATTGTAAGACCCATGGATTGAGCCTTTACCCTGGTGAACACAGATATGTGTGTCGTTTTGTGTCTGAGTGTGGTTGACGTGCAAACCATTGCAGAACATCAATATGTTGTTACCTTTTCTGAAGGATTGCTTTTTCCTCAATCTCTTCTCTAGTGGACATTTGGTCAGTGGGCTGCATAATGGCGGAGATGATTAATGGAAAGACACTTTTCAAAGGCAAAGACTGTATCCTTTTCCCAATCTTTTGTCTATATACTCACCATTTTACCCTGTCTTATCCAACCCTCTATAACTGACATATTTCTACCCGTGAAAGTACATACATACCTTATGCCACTTGGGTCAGCACCAGTGTTCAAACCTTTTATTAAGTAACTTTGACCGTAACTTTGACATTCAGACATGGACCAGTTGACCCAGATCATGAAGGTGACAGGAGTACCAGGCCCAGAGTTCATTCAGAAACTTCACACTCAAGAGGTTAAACCTGTTTATACCTGTAACATGATCTAACACTGATGCATCTTCCAGTTTTACAGTGGACACCATATCATCAACAATGAGCAGCTGTTTTCATTTTATTCTAGGCAAAAAAGTACATTGAATCCCTTCCCCCCTACCCAAGGAAAGACTTCTCAATGTTGTTTCCTCGTGCCAGTGCACACGGTAAGATCACCATTTCATAAGTCCGGTTGTGTTATCTGGGTCACTTTCTGGATCTATAATGAATCAACCCTTCTTAAACCATCTCAGCTATTGATCTGCTTGAGAAGATGCTGGTTTTGGACGGAGAGGTGCGTCCGACGGCAGAGCAGGCCCTGGAACATCCGTATTTCGATGGTCTCAGAGACCCCGAGGACTGTCCTGACCCCCAACCATACGATGACAGTCACGATAATGCAACACTGCCTCTGGAGGATTGGAAGCGTAAGTGCAAATTAAAAACACTAATTAAAAAAAAAAAGAAATTTGCTTTAGTTTTTTACAGATAGTGTGTCAGTCTTTAACTGGCAACTGGACCAAAATAAATTCTTAAAATAGCACATACATTGTTGCATGCGTAAAGGAACTTTCTATTTGAATGTTTCTTCCTCCCTTCTGGTAACTGAAGTCCTGCTCTGCCCAATGCTTTCTGCAATGCTTGCAAAAAAAAGTGTCTAAAAATGGAGATTGGAATGACTGACAGATTATTTTTGAGGAACAGCGCTCCTGACTGGTTAATTAAAATCGAAAGAACTGTATGATTTCTAAAAGGTGTTTTCAAGGACAAGCTTACCAAAGATTAACATTTTAAACTATTATAAATGTCTCACCTTAGTAAGTATAAAACAACAAAACTGATGATAAGGGAAAGGGTCACGTGGTGGAATTGAAAACCCTTACTAAAATTATATTAACAACACAATAATAATGGAAAACGTCACCTGGAGATCTGCCCTGACAAACGGTTTTTTTCTTGTTTTCAATCATTCACATTTCATCGGCATTTCAACCATCCACACAATTTGAACTACGTTGAACATAATAATGTGTTCGTTTATTTTTCTTCATCTATCTATCTTAGGGTTATCTTTCAAAGAGGTCAAGAGCTTCGTGCCATTCCCACGAAGAGACTCCAAGAGAAGAAATACTCTGACCATGACGACAGTGGCCTGAACAGTGACCACAGAACACTTACCACACCATCCAGCAGCAACAAAGGCTATAAATCAAGCGTTGCTAATTGAAGCTACTAACAGCTACAAATCGTTTTTGTAGTGTTGAACTGATTATCCACTTCCTATAAGGGGTATCTACAATGAGTGATCATGACTCGTCCATGTATCGTGATTTTACTCAACTTCTATTCGTGACACTGTCAATGTCACGTAATCATATTGGTTTACAGCTTAGCGTTTTTTTTATGTGTATGTATATATGCTTGTTGGTTTTGGTTTTTCCACAATAAATGATTGTTGATGTTGTGATGGGTTACATTTAATTCTGTGCTCTCATCAAACGAGGCTTCCTAGACAGACTTTTTTCTCTTTTTTCTTGACATAGTGAGTTTGTTTGTGTGTGTGTGCGCATGTGTGTTTGGTTGGCTGCCACTGTGGGAGATACGGAAAGGAAAGGGCACGCAAGCTGCTACAGCGCGCGCAGTTCAAGTTTGAGAGAGAAGCTGTCTCTCAGTTGACAAACAACCAATGAAGCATCTAAAATAGTTGGAAAATGTTTTGTTTCACTTAGGCCTTCATCATAGTAGCAACCACCGATATAAGGTGATATATAGTCAACCTATAATATAGCCACGCAAAAAAGGTATATATTACAACTTGGCCCTAATAAATTCCGCGCGCGAAAATATTCTGTTTGTTTGGCCTAGTTTTGCCAAGGGGCGTGCTTTATGTAAACCCCGCTCTCGTCTAACTTGAAAGACTACAGCACATCGTAACGAAGCACCGTAATAGCAAACAAGCTAACGTTAGCTTAAGCTAGCATAAATCCTATCCAAACTGTATCGCTTACGCGTTTCATAACTTAAGGTAAAATAAATGTCTTCCTTGTTCCATATCACTACTGGATGCGCTTGTTAATTTCACAAATGATACACTGAAAAGGAAGACGGGTCTTTGTATAGGTAAATATACCGGGTTTTACGTCCGAGGGCAAGCGCCTAAAGCTGTCTTAAATGCTAGCTTGAGTTAGCTTCCACTGGAAGGCGTTTATTCTCGAGAGTCTAAGCGGCTATCCCGATTTGCTAAAAAAGGTACGACATTACAGGCTAACGAGGAACGTAATATCCGAACGCTATTTTGCCTGGTTTTGTTTTTTGTCCAATTTTATAATGTTAAAAATTATCCGCCCAACTTGAGTAGTTATCTAAGCAATCCAACAAATAGAGTTTGAAGCTGTTTGCCAACCGAGTTATTAAAGTTATATTGTAGCTGAACAGGGCTAACTAGCCATCCAAAATAGCTAGGCTAGAGAAGTTAGCTAGCTAACTTTGCTTGTGGTAACAGCTCTACTCATAATAAGACGGCATTGTGTTGTTGGTTTATAATGTTATTTTAATACAAGTCTCAAGTTCACCTGCTCATGAAACAAAACGTTTAAAAACATATCAAGGAAGAATAGAAAAAGCCTTTACACACTTCAAGAAGTGTGAAAATGGCTGACATTTCACTCCGAGAAATAAGGACACCGGTCTTTACAGGCGACAGCGTTCTTGAAAATGATTGGCTAGGTGGATCTTGCTCATTGAAGGAGGCGATGGATCATGTGTTATGTTTAGGCCAGATACATGTTGATGGTACTTTAGTCAGACAAGTTTACAGACAAAAAGTATTTTATTACGTCGTTTATTTGACCTCATAGTGTGCTGTTATCTGACTCATCACGCCGGCTGATCATGCGTTATGTTTACATGATTGCTTTGGTAAAGTCTTGTTATCGTTTTAGTTTTTGCTGTTATATAAACTGCCTGGTTACATTCTAGAAAACAATAGCAGCATAGCCATTTTACTTTCATACCGTCTATTAGCATGCAATTAGAATGTTTGAGAAACACGTAATTCCAACGGTTATGATGGAATCAATTTAATCAATAACTTTAAATGGTTGTTTTAATCAATTTGGCAGGCCCTGGGCCAGGTTGCCAGTTGGTATGTTCATAGAAACTTGTAACCAATTAACCAGCTGGTCTTAGTGGTCCCACGTGTGCCATTTGCTTCACAGCTGTTGTTAATTGGCCACCTTTTGGCAACTTGCTGTAGCATGGGAGTCATTTGGTCTGTGAAAGTGTCTGTGAGTAGGTTGTCTTGACACCTCCTTTGCGTCTCCACAGGACAGGAAGTGCGGCGGGCTGGGTGGTTGGAGGCTCATGCGGAGGCCACGGCGGAGGGGCCAGCTGGCTGGCGGAGGAGGGGGAAGACCAGGAGACCATGGAGCTGTGGTCGGTCGAGGAGGGGCAAGGCAGCGTTCTCCTTCCCCTTACAGCCTGAAGGCATCCCCCAGCAGGGAGACCCTGACCTACTCACAGACCCAGAAGGTGGTGGAGGTGGAGCTGGATGGCAGGCTGCACCGCATTTCCATCGTTGACCCTCTGGTGGTCATCACGGAGGACGAGATGATGGCTCAGGACATTGCAGAGTGCAACAGCAACAAGGAGAACAGTGAGCAGCCGCCCACGCCGTCCAGCCAGGCCGCCACCGCGCCACACGCTGGGCAGAAAGCCACCCCACGAGGCCGCAAGAGAGACTCCAAGCATTCCTCCAACAGACCCTCCTCCACACACAACCACTGCTCCCAGGACAAAGCCAGCTCCACCTCACACCACAGCCACCCCGCCAGCCTGCCCAAACCCACCTTCCGTGTGCAGGAGACCTTCAAACCTGTGGAGGCTCCGCCGCTGCCCAGCGCCTACTACCGCTACATGGAGAGGTCAGCAGAGGAGCAGGAGGCGGAGGCGGAGTACGACCTGGACGAGGAGGACTGTGCCTGGCTGGACATGGTGAACGCTGGCCGGAGGTCGGAGGGTCACGCCGCCGTGTCGTCCGACACCTTCGAGCTGCTGGTGGACCGGCTGGAGGAGGAGGCGTACCGCGAGGCGCGTAGCCGGGCGCCGTCCCAGAGCGCCATCGACGACGAGGCCTTCTGCTGCGTGTGCATGGACGACGAGTGCCTCAACAGCAACGTCATCCTGTTCTGCGACGCCTGCAACCTGGCCGTGCACCAGGAGTGCTACGGCGTGCCCTACATCCCCGAGGGGCCCTGGCTGTGCCGCCGCTGCCTGCAGTCCCCCCAGAGGCCCGTGGACTGCGCCCTGTGCCCCAACCGCGGCGGGGCCTTCAAGCAGACCAGCAATGGGTGCTGGGCCCACGTGGTGTGCGCCATCTGGATCCCGGAGGTGTGCTTCGCCAACACGGTGTTCCTGGAGCCCATCGAGGGCGTGGCCAACATCCCGCCCGCCCGCTGGAAGCTCACCTGTTACCTGTGCAAGCAGAAGGCCAGGGGGGCCTCCATCCAGTGCCACAAGGCCAACTGCTACACGGCCTTCCACGTCACCTGCGCCCAGCAGGCCGGCCTCTTCATGAAGATCGACCCGGTGAGGGAGACCAACGTGCACGGCACCACCTTCTCCGTGAAGAAGACGGCGTTCTGCCAGGCCCACTCCCCCGCCGGGCAGGACGCGGAGGAGGAGGAGGAGGAGGAGGAGGAGAGCGAGGGCAGGGTGGTGGGGAGTCAGGGCAGGGCCAGCCGAGGGCGCAGCGCCTACACAGAGGGGCCGGCCGTGGCCAGGAGGGGCAGGAAGAAAGAAGCCAAGTCTGGCAAGAGGAAAGGGAAGAAGAGAGCCGACACACCTGAGAGCCAGACAGCCTCACCAACGGTCTCAGTGCCTTCCATACCCACACAGAGGTACGGTACGACCATTGTGTTTATAACGAGCATGATTATACCTAGCTGACAGCTAACTATAATTATCTATCCACACTGAGGTCTGTCAGAGTATTTGTCCAACATTTTAGAGTTTGTTTCATTAGAATAACTCTTTAGCCTGGTTAATGATCCAGTGTACATCGCCTTGTTGTTTCTTCAGGCTGAACTTCATCTGCAAAGGAATCCTCTTTCAGAGGAAGAACCAGTTCATGCAGAGGCTGCACAGCTATTGGCTCCTGAAGCGCCAGTCACGGAACGGGGTGCCGCTGGTCCGTCGCCTCCTGTCCCACCTCCAGCCCCAGAGGAGCACGGAACAGGTCAGGGGTCAACCCCGGGGCGGTGGGGGGGGGTTGGGGGGCTGTGTGCTGTTTGGAAGTCCACATTGTCCACTTCACATGGATAGCAAGTTATCGTACATAAATGTTTGCCCTAATCACTGTTGACCCTTCTACCAGTATTATTTTGTTTATCTGAATTTCAACAGTGAACAAAATCTGAATTATTTAATATTTTAAGAAGCGATCATTTTCATCGCTGTAAAAGGTAATTAGGTTAAATATAGAGCTTTAAAGGCAAACTCTAAACATCCTCACCTCCAGTTTAATAGTGAACCGAACGCCCATGTCCAGTGTGGGGTTGGATCGGTCTAATGTAGCCCCACCCGTGTGTCTGTGTGTGTGTGTGTGTCTGCGTGCGTGTGTTTGTGTGTGTGTCTGCATGCGTGCGTGTGTGTGTGTCCTTGCAGCCCGAGACGGATGAGAAGGTGTGTGCGGTCCGAGAGGAGCTGAGGTACTGGCAGAAGCTCCGGCACGACCTGGAGAGAGCCAGGCTGCTGGTGGAGCTCATCAGGAAGAGGGAGAAGCTCAAACGAGAGGAGGTGAAGACGTGCTGCGTGCTGGTCTACATATGTTCTCATTCACATTATAAGGAAGGGCCACGTAGTGGAGTCACAGCACTGACACAGCCATACCCAGGCTTTATAACACTGCACTCACTGACACAGAGAGAACAACATGAACTGGGACTCAGACATGGCCGTGACGTAGCTCGTAGGCATGATGACTTTTATATACCAGTCAGAACATTAATATCTGGCCTTGTCGAGAGTGGATATAGAGAGGGGTGGCTATGCGACGTCATTGCTCACTGTTAAGCCTTCTGGAGGTGTCCTGGGCTCAAATGAACCAAACATCTGAGATGGAGGGTGCCCTCTTGAAAGCTCCTATGTCATACCTGCCCTCAACCCAACTCCATTCTAAAATAGTGTCTTTTGAAGGTCTCATCTTGGAATATGGTGTGATGGATATAATAACATCCTTTCCTATGGTTATTGAAATGTCTTTGTCTTCACAACACACTGGTTAATGTTTTGGTTTTGTGAGAAGCCTTCACACTCCTCTTTGTCCTTCCTGGGGTCGTAGGTCAGAGTTCACCAGGCGGCGCTGGAGCTGCAGTTGACCCCCATGCTGATTCTGCTGCGCTCCACGCTGGACCAGCTGCAGGAGAAGGACCAGGCACAGATCTTCACCCAGCCAGTGGACATCAAGGAGGTCAGTCACAGGCATGATGGCTGCCCACCTCCCAGTGCTAACTGTCTCACTGTGCATAGACTCTGTTCTATAGAGGATATCAGGGACATTAAGCAGTGCCTTAGAATATATCATCCATCCATTAGCTGTACCGCCTATCCTGTGCAGGGTCGCGTTGAGGCTGAAGCCTATATATATATATATATCAGATTATATAAAAATGCTTACTTACTTGCTAAGTTCTTTTTTTATTGGAAAATGTTAATATCTTTGCACAGAATGTTGTGCTCTGATGTTGGATAGCACCAGGACTGTGATAACAAAGATTCCACAGCGTTTTGTTTCTACTCAAATTGTATGTCACTAGTAAGCAGAGGCTGAAGGTTTGCTGCTAGATTACCTGTGTCGGTACCCCGAGTCGTGACCTCTGTGTGACCCCTCAGGTGCCGGACTACCTGGAGTTCATCCGACAGCCCATGGACTTCTCCAGTATGCGCTCTAAGCTGGAGGCCCACGCTTACCGCTCGCTGGCGGACCTGGAGCACGACTTCAACCTCATGGTGTCCAACTGTCTGCTGTACAACGCCAAGGACACGCTGTTCCACTGGGCGGCGCTGCGGCTCAGAGACATGGGCGGGGCCATCCTCCGCCACGCCCAGAGGCAGGCCCACAACACGGGCCTGGACCCGGACACCGGCATGCACCTGGCCGAGTCGCCGCGCAAACACGACTTCTACTCCTGCACCTGGGAGGACGGTGAGGCTGGAGGAGGGGGAGGGGTCGTCATGGTAACGCCACGCTGCTGGCGGTGGTGCTCACCTGAGTAGCAGACTCTGGTGTGGTTCCTCTCCTGTAGTGGACAGTGTGTTATTAACCCTCTCCTCTCCTGTAGTGGACAGTGTGTTATTAACCCTCTCCTCTCCTGCAGTGGACAGTGTGTTATTAACCCTCTCCTGTAGTGGACAGTGTGTTATTAACCCTCTACTCTCCTGCAGTGGACAGTGTTATTAACCCTCTCCTCTCCTGTAGTGGATAGTGTGTTATTAACCCTCTCCTCTCCTGCAGTGGACAGTGTGCTGGACCCGGTCAACCGTCTGCACATGTCTGTGGAGGAGCAGCTCCGGGAGCTGCTGGATAAGCTGGACGTGGTTTCCTCCATGAAGGGTAGCGGGGCGCGCACCCGACGCATCCGCCTCCTCCGGCGGGAGATCAACTCCGTCCGCTACCGGCAGGGCCAGCACCACCGCCACTCCCTGTTCAACGGAGACCTCCGGGAGGAGCAGCAGGAGCAGGAGGAGGAGGAGGAGGAGGAGAACGCCCTCTCTTCCTCGGATAAAGGTGGGAGCTAAAGAGAGGAAGGAATCCGCCCCGACCTTCCCTCTCCTTGTTCAATGCAATCCATGTCAAGGTGAACCATGCAAACCGTGAGCTAACAGCCCATTGTCCCCAGGTAATTGAGCCAGGGCCCCCCCCCACGCACCAACCCAACCCACCCCTCTGTCTCCTGCTGTCAGTAAGTAGGGGCCCACAGTCTGCAAGCCACCACTGCCTCTCTGCCTGCCCCTCTCTCTACCACTCTCTCTGCCTCTCTCGCTGCCTTTCTGTTTCTCTCTCGTTGCCCCTCTCTCTCTCACTCTCTGCCTTTCTGTTTCTCTCTCTCTGCCCTGTTTCTTTCTTTGTCTCTCTCTCTCTCTTTACCCCTCTCTCTCTCTCTCTCTCTACCTCGCTCACTCGCTCTCTCTACCTCTCTCTCTGTATATATCTATGTCTCTCTCTACCTCTCTCTCTGTATATATCTTTGTCTCTCTCTACCCCTCTCTCTGTATATATCTATGTCTCTCTCT
>JAVQJS010121593.1:0-10000 GCA_036024795.1 Galaxias rostratus | reverse complement strand
GGAGTAAACTGCTCCGTTTGTCTCCTCTCTTTCTTTAATCTGTCCTCTCCTTCCTCTACTTCCCTCCTTTCCTCTTCTCCTCTGCTGCTCCTATATTTCCTTTCTCTATCCTCTTTTTTATTTTCTCCTCTCATTTGTTCCCCCAACCTCTCCTCTCTTTAATGCTCTTTGGTAATAACACACGATGAGCATCACACACTCTTGTAAACTCGATGTCCGTCTAGACTCCGTGGCATTTGGTGGTTGACCTACCTCAAAGAACCCGATGATCACCACGTCGTGAGACTGGATGAAGGCCTCGACCGCAGTGGCGTCACTCAGACTGGGGAGGGCGCTGTCCCCTGGGGAATGAAGAAAAGTAGTAAGCGAGATACAGAGTATCGGAAGATATGGTTTTAGAAAAGAAAAAGATAGATGGAAAAGAGAAAGATAGAATGAGAGGGAGGGAGGGACACAAGGTTAGAGTGAGAGAGAGAGAGAGAGAGAGAGAGAGAGAGAGAGAGAGAGGGGCACACACACACACACACACACACACACGTAGGGTCAATGAGTTAACAGGGAGTAGAAAAGGACGCAAGTCTGAGGAGGCCACTAAAGAAAAAGCGTGATTAAGATCAGAAAGCTAATGAATACACTAGCTGGCCAGCCATGTTTGAAATTAGAGGAATGTTATGCCATCTTGCATATTGGCCTTTTGTCTGATATTCTAAAAAAGCCCTTTCACACATTGAAAGGTGGTCAGTAAATACCCACAGTGGTGTTTAAGAAGCGCAGCCAAAGCAACCATGCCATCTAGTCTTACCTTTCTCCTTTGCCATTGCCATGGATACCAAGAGACATAACAGATAGAACATCATCCTTGGGCGGTGTTGTTGACAAGGAGGTACCAGTCAGACTGACAGAACACCAGAGTAAACTTGACAAACTTGATAAAACTAACGTGTGAATATCCCCTCGTCTGACTGGGTCCCACATGACATTCTGTCTGCCTTCCGATTGGTTGGTTACCTGGGAAACTGACAGGTGTTATTTCTCAGATGTGGTGAGGGAGATGTAGGGGTACGTGTCAGTGTTTTAGCTTGTGTGGAAGTAGTGTGTGTGTGTGTATGTGTGTGTGTGTGTGTGTGTGTGTGTAGGCACGCGCGTTTGTGTGTGTGTGTGTAGGTTTAAGCAAGTGAGTCTGTGAGTATACTAAAGGAAACGTGTGTGTGTGTGTGTGTAGAAAATTAAAGATATACAAAATGAAGAAAAAAATCTTTGTAGAGAGCTCAGAAAATAGATCTATCATCATCACTGTTTATACACAATATAGATACAACATTGTATTGTACGCTATTACAATTAAAACAGACTACTTATTGAAACTGGAAGGTGGTTTGATTTTCAATGAGAATTTATTCCCGCAAAAAAAGTTTGTCGTCTTGTTTAACTCCTTTCAGTGTAAGAAAAAAACACGTCTTGGCACTGCACTAAAATGTGTCCCTCTTGTGGACATCTGACCACATTGCACCCGGTACGCCACGGTACTTGAGCCGGTCATCACACAAGTTAATGAAAAACTTTATATTTTTGTGTCACTAAGTGTTTCTTTCAATGTTATTTCACATTTTATGAATTTAATTTATTAATAAAGTAAATGATAATACATTGCTCTATTAATATAATATATATATATATATATATATATATTGAACAGGCATATGTTTTCCTCCTGTTGTCTTATTTTTTTTTTCATAAACCTTTGTGGTGTTGCAATATAATAAAAAATGCCTTTACAAATAAAAGCTTTTTATATTTTTGATATCCTTCTCACATTTAGGAGTTTGATTGGTGTTTGAGATTGTTGTGCGAAATAGATGAAGGATTGGGTTCACATTGTCAGTCTTGTATATTCAATAAATTTGTCATGCCAAGATAGATCATAAAATATCACTAACACACTGACAGGTCAACTTTACGCTGCTTGTCATTCAAGTCGTTCTTTTCAAGTCGGGAAAAATTCTTCTGAAAGATTATCCCGAGTACTCCACAAACAAAGAGAATATTTGACCTAATAGAGAGGTTAATTAATATGAAGAGTTGGAAGTAAACAGGTCCTAGTGGCCTCAATCTATTGGAAACACTTTATGACGTCATAATAGAGATTATTAATATAAATAGCTGGGAGTACGTCAGTTCTAGTGCCCTTAATCGGTCGGGAACCCTCTATGATGTCATAACCAGACTCAAAATACGAGCTATTCATAAGAAGGTTTTAGCGACGTGAAGCTTCTTTTTTCCCAGGCAACCCTGTCTAAATAGTGATGGCAATAACGAAGCGGTTGGGACATTATGATGTCATGAGTAAACAGATGGACAAGTCACGTGACAAATAATCGCTTGTGACCAATCCGGTGACCAACTTTCCTCATCTGTTTACTGTTTATTTCAGTTACAGTTGCACTTCTGGAAATATGTCTGCTCTTTATCATCAGAAAAGCCTGGAGTAGTGAGCAGCGCACACACACACACACACACACACACACTCACACACACACACACACACAAACACACACACACACACACACACACACACACACACACACACACACACACACACACACACACACACACACACACACACACTTACTTGCACAAATATAAATAGATCACGTATTATGACAGTCCTTGTAATTCCTGTGGTGTGTCTGGGTGTGTTGTTGTCAGTGATGCTAACTAGGTACATGCCAGGTGATACAAGGAGAACAGCGCTTATGAAAATGTAAGCACTCAAACTGGAGAAGATTAAGACGTCTTATGACGTCTTCAAGACACATTCATGTAAGTCTATTGACTCACAGCATGATGTGTTGATGGGCAGTTGTCAGCAGTCTACTGTGCACGCAAACGTAAGCTCTCTCTAAATCATAAGGACTGATCAAATCAACTCTGAAAAATCATGATTAGCTGAAGAATCGAGACCTCAACAAAGTCGCCCTTTTCTCTCTGTTAAACGTGTTTTGCTGTGACACTGTATTTCTATCATTGTTCCCTTGCTTTTTTTTTTTTTTTTTAGATTAGATTCAACTTCATTGTCATTGTACAGAGTACACGTACTGAGACAACAAAATGCTGTTAGCATCTAACCAGAAGTGCAAAAGAAGCAGTAAAATGTACGTACATAAGTGATAAATATGTATTCAATAGATAAATATGAATATGATGCCATGAGGTATAAATATGATGCCATGAGGTATAAGACTAAAACTGTTGTTACGATGCTCACTGTGGATCATTCCAGCAGTTAATTTACAAATAAATACTGGGTAATGTGTGGAAGTGATTATGATCGCTGTAAGAGCCGTTATCTTCTTCAGAGAGCAGTAAACTTAATGGCTCAGCATAATCTAATTTTCTCCTCCATTATTAATACCTTTTACAACAGCTGTTGAGAGACAAGGAAATATTTTTTTCAAAAATGTAAACAAATGCATAAAAATTGTTAATGATATTATTTACAGAACAACCAACTCCTGTAAATATAGGGATGTTGATGTTATAATGTCCAATTGTAGTGGTTTTGTGCAGTGCTTGACATGCTGGTACTTATATATCTTACAAAAACAGTAATTTACTAAAGTTTAAAAAGGATATTAAGCATGTAAATGCCAAAGCTATCCTTAAAGGTGATACATTTATACAACTTTAAGAACACACTCCTCTTTCCTAATTCTCCTGTAGAGTTACAGAAACTGTTTCCTTGTAGTGTCTTATCACAAAACCCCTTCCTTTAACTATAAATAAATACAAATGTTTACTCAATGTAGAGCTATATAATATAAGTATATTACACTGATATTTATCTCTCCCCTGCAAAATATATATTTTTTTATTATAGATTATATTAAACTTTCTGTGGAATAGAAACAGATAACTTTTGATTGTGTTAAAATACAGATGGTGGGTTTTCACGCCATGTGGAAATGGCAGGGATTCATGCAGGTAACACTGTATTTATAAATTGTACAGAAAAACGGTGTTAGACACTTTTACACTCTTTACCAGCATCCACTAACCATGAAGGTATGCACTAAATTAAGCCATCACAGTGGTCAAATATTGATGTCCCCCTGCTATGGCGCCAACAGCTTTTCTCCACACCATACCGTTTAGGTTTAGCAAAGCTGCCCTAAACTAGCCGTAAATTCTCCCTAGATAACATCTAAGGGAGTACTACTGAGCAGTGATCCATGGTGCACTGAAGAAAAACGGTAATATCCCTCCTGATCCGCCCTCGTCCCCTAGATGAAATGATAATATGCAGCTCCGCCCCTAAAGCACAGCCCAGCCCATTAGGGGACAGCTGCTGGGTGTACTCTCTTTATTCCCAACCCCCGTTTAATTTCCTGAGCATTTGAGTGTGTAAGCGCTACAAGCAGGTGTGTGTCAAGATGGGCAATCACTCAGGGTGATGCTCAAAGACAGTGTGTGTGTATGTGTATGTGTGCAACAACCATGAGACAGTGTGCACTCCTATTAATGATTTCACCAATCACTCTAGGAATGTAAAGTGACCATCATTACATCAATGACCTACCATAGAAGCTCATAAACACTAGTTAACTTCCTCTCTAATCATGAAATTACCACCCAAATGGTTTTTAATCAAGATCCCATCTCCCTGAAGCTCAAATTAATATATTATGATGGGTTATGAAGTTTCCCTCTAAACGACTGGTTTTATTCTCGCGTGGCTCGTCTGCCTTTGAGTCTCTCAAAGAGGCAGTTGTTGCTTTCACACAGCACTGAAGCCCCAAATAGTTCAAGTTAATGACATCACCAATATCAGTTTTGGTTGTGAGTACTACGCTGGATTAGAAAGAGTAGGAGTATGGAGGCCCAATCCCAATTGCTTATGTTCACCCATTGGCCCTAACCCTTGGTGCTTCCCTTTCGTTTGTCTTTTTTACTTGTCCCTCAAAGAGTAAAAATAGGTAAGGGCTGAAATCCTAGCCAACAAATTGGGACAACCCTTGACAATCCTTAAACGTTATTAATAGCCGTGGAAGGCATTTATTTGACAAAATAGACGTGAAGGAAAACACCCAAACATCAACAGTTTGTTGCCGAACATTTCAGATCTCACAAAACCATCTTCCTGCGTGGCCATCCTTTTTGAGATGTCAGCAGCCAATCGAGGCGGGGTGTAACAGGGCGAGACAACCCTTCCACTGGTTGCGTCCTTCTAGCTCTGGGTGATGGTAACTTTCCTTGTTTGAACTCACCCATCTGCCTAATCACACTTTACAAAATAGCCCATTAATGTACACATCCAGTATACTTTATCATCATGATCATTATCCTTAACATAAGAAACAGTCGTCCACACTCACAACCTATTTGATAGAAATACTATTGCACATTATTAGTCAACATTGGCATAAGTCAGCCACATTTTCACTGTTAAACCCTTTTTACACAATGAAATTGTCACCAAAATGTCATAAAAGTTTCTGTTTTCGGTATAGTGCAATCACAACATAAAGAATTCAGCCATCCCACCAACAGAAACATGGGTGATGCATGGAAAAAAATGCACATAACACAAACAAGGCAACAAGAAATTATGTGTCTGTTCTTTGATAAACTTGTAGCTCAAACCGGCCTAATAACCACTCTGTTTTCGCCTCACTTTCTTCTCATGGTGCTTCAACTTTTTAGCACTTTTCTGTATTAGAAAATCCTCCATACACTTGGTTTTCCTCCTTGTTCTTTTTTGGTGCATGTTTTTGGGGGCTTGGGTAGAAATGGGAGAGGCTGCCATGAAGATGTGTCAAAAGTGGTGAGTTCAGAAATTCAGGATGATCAGATTTAAAATAAAAACAATGCCATTGCTTGGGATAATGGTAAACTCTGTTTGTTTTATTGCATGGAGGACAGGTGAATTATACTGAAAATAGCATGTGTTCAGGTGGGGTTTATCAATCTTTACCTTCCTTCTGTTGCGTTAGGTATTATCACTGGGATATCTGCCATTCTGATATATGGTAGAAAAGCAGGAAAGCTCATGATTAATTCAAAACGTATGTTTCACGCTATCACTCGAACAAGTTATCAAATAAAGAGCAGCACTGCTTCATAACATAACCAGGCCACTTCATCATGATACCAAAGCATTGAGTGCACTGTGTAAGCTTGCAATCGGTCCTACCCTGCCAGTCTACACTGACGTCAAAAGAGCAGAATGAAGGGTTGCAACTTTGCCTCTGGAGTTAATTTTGTGCACATTTCAAATCGATACACACACACACATAACTAGTTGTGCTTGAAACATTAGCAGACTAGAAATCTTTTTCTAGCCCTGTTATAAAGAAACGGGCTATAATAAATGTAAACTATATCAAACTAAGAAGACATGAGCGTTATCATAATTTTCACTCTTTATTAGCAAGGAAATACTGACATTGATGGTTTTATTTATTTTTTACCAATGAGGTATACTCCATCTTGCTGGTGATTTGCAAGGCTTCTTCAGAGATTTCTTATAACTCTCTTTTTGGAGTTTGCCTTTTGGAGAATCTCTTCTTTATAGAAAAAAAAAAATTGGGGGCTATAATGTGACAACCCTGGCTCCTGGCCCCTCACACAAAGGCATTGGGACAATCCTAGGCCAACGCGTGAATGCGCAAAACAAAGGCGTAGGGCCAAAGGGCGCAAAATACTTTGCTTGGGATTGGGCATTGTCTGTGCCATATCATTTACAGTTTTTAAACGGCTATTGTCTGCAGTATTATAGAATCCAAAATAAGGGAAATATTTTACAAAGACAAATTCAAAACAACACACCCATAGGTGTGTGTTCACTGGTAACTAGCTAAATAATGTATATTACACCCAATTTAGGTAAATAATCTTTTCTACTATAACAAAAGAGAGAAAGACAAAAATGACTGCTTGCATACTATGAGCGAGGGATGTTAACTAAAATGGAGCTTTAGTAATTATAGCGCACCAATATGAATTGACTTATTTGATAGAGTTGTAAAACATGTTCAAATTATTTTGTAACTCCAAACACTGTATAGTACATATCCCTGTCCTTCCCTGTGCCAGGCCTGAGACAATTTTTTACATTCCTCTGCATCTGATTGAAAAAAAAAATATTTAAAAATACCCACAGTATAGGCATACGCAGTGATTTAACTTAACTTTTTGCTAATTATAATTAATTAAAAAAGTGCTAACTGGGTATTAAACTTAGTTAAAGGAATAACACTAACACTTCATCGCTGCTGGGGTGAAATGGGGTTAAACAAGCGTGAACCATGTAAGTCATAGGAAGTGAATTACGGGGTGAGTGACGGGTTGTGTAACCTCTATGAAGCTGACAGGACTTGGACAATCTAAAAGGTGCAAGCTCTGAAGACTTTTGATTCATAAACAAACCGTGCAACAATATGGCTGGGAACTGTGCACTGTGAGCCTTGCCTCCAACATAAAGCACCACTCCTGACAAGGGAGGACTCCCGCCTCTCTCCGCGATATGGTGCATGTGTGGCTTTGCGTTGGGAGTCCTGCCAGTTGCATTATAGAGCCTAAGGGGACTAAAGAGGGTCATCATGGCTGTTTCACACCTAAACCTGGGGCCACCCAGCCAACCCTTCCCTAGTCATGTTCTTCTCAGCAGAGAGGAAGGATATACCCCACTTCCTAGAGATGTACCCAGCCCTGCATACCACAGAGGAAATGGGAGAACGCAAAAAAAAAAAATGTTCCCATTGAATGAAACCTCAAGGTTGAAATCCATCAGCATTGAGCTCTAAACAACAGATATCTTTATGCATCCAGATGTGGTGATGGAGGTTTACAAAGGGTCACATTAGCTATGCTTGTAAATATCATAGGATACCAAAATGTTGCATTAATATATGGGCAACTAAAGGGAGATGTCCTCTTGTAAATTAGTAGCACTTAAGTACATAAAAAAGAGAGGAGTCTTTCATCACCTAATTCACGGTAATTATAGGCAACTATTGGTACACTTTTGCAAAAATGGATGGTGTCACCATTATGTATTCTCTCCTGATGAAAATTAGACAATAGTAATGGAGGAAGAGAAGGAACGCAGGACAGGAAGTGTGACCGGGGAGGACAGGAAACGGGAAACGCAAGCAGGAATAAACAAGGTTGAAATATCAGGAGAGAAAATTTCTGTTGCTCTTTCTCAATACTTTCTTGTTGCAATATTCCTTTGGTGTCTTTATGGAACACAGACAGCCCCTCTCAACTCTGATGAGGGAGCAGATGGGAAGAGTACAATGTGGTTAATATTAGCACTACATTGATACCAATCCACACTGAAAGGAAAATACCTTAGACTCCTTGAAATGAATGTAAGATACAATCTGATGCATTGCATCTGCAATATAATTAAAATGTGTTTGAGTTTTGTCTAATTGGTTTTCATACTGAATAGCCCAGATCACTGTAATATCCAGTGCAACCTCAACAACAAACAGCCATCAACAATTGAGTGAAAGTTTCCAAACACTAATATACCCCATTAATTATACCATTATACCCCACTAATGTCACAAATGTAATTTCAAGAAAGAAAACTCAGTTGTTCTCCTCACAATCTTTTAAAAAATGTAAATAAACACATGGGGACAATACAGTGGGAAGAAACATGTGAGGCAAGGTCACGGTGAGCTCCTGGCCCTGCTTGGCAGGAAGTGCAGAGCACAAGCCACCCGTGGGGCCCTGCCCGACAGAAACAGGAAGTACATAGCGCAAACTAGCAACAACACCCCACCCACCCCTCATACTGGGAAGATGGATTACATTCTAAGACTCTGTGTTCACACCCCTGTCTGGTTAAACCCTTGATAAACTGATTTGAGATGTAGTCAGTAAAACTAATGTTATCCTATGTCAGGATAATGCACAGCAGTGCCCTATATCAGCGTTAACACATAAACACTCATGTTGTTTTTTATCTAAAAAGTTTGGATATCATCTGGGGGAGGTGATGGGACTTCTTAAGGTACAAGTAAAGACAAAAGAGTTAAACAATCAGGTCTTTGACTCGAGACCAAACAAAACACTGAGCGAGGCAGATCTGTCTCGCACGAGTGCCCATTTTGAACAAGAGATATCATTTAGATTGGATCTCGATATTTACCATCTCTTTTTCTTTCCCCTCCAACAACCAGTCTGAATTTTTCCATCTCGCTTTATCCACTCTGTCACACTGTTGACACAATGACAAACAGGCGCTCATAGACTCTCAACCATCAAACAGATGGGGACGATCAGACCAACATATTTACTGAGCTGCTAAGGAACAATGAATGCACTCCAGGCAATTTCAGCTTTAAAGTAAACACATCAATCACACATTAAATAATTTAATAAGTGAAAATGCGCAACAGGGGACGTACCCTGCTTTGGTTAAATCTTGATGTAGCAAATTTGCTTCCCAATTCCCTTGCATGCACTTGAACGGCTCTTGACTTTACACCTTTAGGATGCAATATCACAATGCATGTAAGAAACACACCCATCTGGTTGTTGTTGAGTGTCTATTTGAGCCCCGTATAATGATGCAGTAAGCAGCACAGATAAATCACAAAGAAGCTTAATCAGAGAACTACGGCAGGGGACTCATCAATCACTCACAGTCCCCACACAACAACAGACCCATACGTTGTGGTGTACCCCTTCTCCTCTGTATGACAGCAGAGGGACGCGGTGACACAGGACACGGTGACACATTCTTGTTATCACCAGAGAGATTGAACACAATCTCCATGGTTATCACCATCACCACCACTTTAACACTCCCTAACCCAAAACTAAGAAAAAATTCTAATATGTAGTCTTAATAATCAAGATATAAATCACACACACACACACACACACACACACACACACACACACACACACACACACACACACACACACACACACACACACACACACACAAAAACTACCGCGCGCCCAGATCTGGGGGTTGACT
>JAVQJS010121519.1:0-10805 GCA_036024795.1 Galaxias rostratus | reverse complement strand
CCCCCCCCCCCCCCCCCCCCCCCCCCCCCCCCCCCCCCCCCCCCCCCCCCCCCCCCCCCCCCCCCCCCCCCACACGGCGGCAATGTGTGAGGGCAGCCGTCTGTGAGGCCACCAGCCCCCGAGGAAAGGCAGGTGGGACGGCACGGGGGGACGGCTGGTGGCTCAACAGCTTGCTCCACCCCGAGGGCCCAGCGGGCCGGGCCCCAAAGCATGGGGCTGGAGTACCGCAGCCTGCCAAGGAAGAGGGGAGGCCGCGCTGCTGGCAGCTGGTGGCGGCACCCCCCCCTCCCCACCACCACCGCCACCTCCTCCTCACTCCTCCCTCAGCAGCCACCCATGGGCAGGCAGCAGGGTTGGGTGAGAAGGTCAAAAGGCAGTTGTTAAGAGGACAAAGGGAGGCACAGCGACAGCCAGGGATAATCGCCTTTTATTGAGTGCCATTGACAGCGGCTCGTGGTGTCAGAGTTACTCACAGGGCGGATTACTTGCCACGGGGGCTGAAAAGGAGGGGGGGGTGTACAAACACACTCACACACACACACACACACACACACACACACACACACACACACACACACACACACACATATACGTACATGCACTAAAACAAATGTGTATAGAAACAGAAAGACACAGAAACAGGAACATTTCGTGATTGTTGTCAGTTTGACCCCGCCTCCCTTTGGTTCCCCCATAGCCCTTACCCTCCGCCCTTTACGCCCCTCTTCCCCTCTGCCCCTCTCTTGTTTTTTCCATTACTACGGGGATAGGCAGCCAGGCAGTCAACCATCAGGGGCCTGGTTAGGAACTCGACCGCGCTGCACATCAAAGATCTGCATACGTGTCTCTGAGACCGGCCATTATTTTGAGCATATAAGGAAACAACCAGGACCAGTGAAGACGTCTTGGCCTTCAAAGCTCCGACTGGCCGTAGGCTTTTCTTTGAGTTTACATTAAGTGCTCCCACGTATTTGAACAAAAGGAAAAATAAGGAGATCGTTAGAGAAGTTAGAACAATCATTTGAAAGGGCATTCCTGTTAAATCATTTTTATTTTACAGGAAGTAGTGCATTTTCTCAAGTACTTTACCTTACTTACAGGTTTGTGCTATAATACAAACATAAATGTTTATTATTTTTATGGCATTGTTGAGACAAATCAACCGTTTCATCTTGTCTAAAGTAAACATTCACAACTCCACGACCCAAAAGAAGAATTTTTCACAACTACGAGCCATAAACCGCAACTTGACGGAAGTCACCAATTTCTTTTGCCACTCAAAAAGAAGTCCTATGTGAGCATCGCCAGAGCGTGTTGCGCAAGGTTTCCTCAAGCAACGCTGGCCGCCGCGTGAAACCAGACCCCTTCAGTACGCCACAACGCGCTGTGGACCTACACAGAAAACGAATGCCCCCGTCAGGGGACGCGAGACGACAGCTTCCGATTGCTGTTCGTCTCGGCCACACCGCAAAGTTCTGCGAGATCCCATGGAGCATAATTTAATCTAATTTAATTTTATTTATATGATATAAAGAGGGAGGACTGCAGGGGGGAGCACATAAAGACCCCCCCCAGCCAGGCCCTGTGAACGGGATTGCCCTAGTTGCTGCCTGTCTGACTGCCTGTTTCTCTGCTTGCCTGCCTGCCGCCTGTGTGTGCCTGTGTCTGCTCTTGGTGGCCGCCTTCGTTCTGCTGGGACGCCCTGGAAATGTCAGCGAAAAGCTGAATGCTGAAGAGCAGTATGGGGGTGAGCATGGGACGAGTGGGGCTGCGCTGTAGGGCAGCAGAGAGAGAGGGGGGGGGGGGGGGGGGGTGAGGGACTAAACCAAAGAAGAGGCCTTAATCTGGAGAGGGCGAACATGAGTTTCATGTAAATAGTTTAAATGTGAGTCACACGAGGAGAGAGAACAATAGAAAGACATGGTGTCATAAAGTGTGTGTGTGTGTGTGTGTGAGAGAGAGAGAGACAGAGAGAGATAGAGAGACAGACAGACCGACAGAGAGGGAGAGAGGGAGAGAGACAGAGGGGTACAGAGGCAGTGAGAGACAGAAAGATAGAGAGACGGAGAGGGTGAGCTGGGAGGGAGGGCAGCGAGGTGGAAGGATAGTGATGGAGGCCAGCTCCCTCTCTGGGGGGCGGAGGGGCCAGAGTGGAGTATCCATTCCCTCCCTCAGGCAGATCCTCTTTCTGCTCTTTGTTCCTTAAATACTCCCAACGAGCAGGTTATTGTTGAGCCTCCGTTCCATTGTCTTAAACAGCTGTCAGCCGGTCTCCCATTATCCTCCTGTTTCCCCGCCATGCCTGCTGAGCTCTC
The DNA here is from genome assembly GCA_036024795.1 of Galaxias rostratus. Lineage (NCBI taxonomy): Eukaryota > Metazoa > Chordata > Actinopteri > Galaxiiformes > Galaxiidae > Galaxias > Galaxias rostratus. Next base: position 8,490 of record JAVQJS010121519.1, on the reverse strand, counting down.
TCTCTACCTCTCTCTACCTCTCGCTCTACCTCTCTCTCTACCTCTGGCTCTATCTCTCTCAACCTCTCTCCACCCATCTCTCTGTCTTTCTCTCTCTCTCTAAATCTCTCTGCCCCTCACTATGCCTCTCTTTACCTCTCTCTCTACCTCTCTCAACCTCTCGCTCTACCTCTCTCTGTACCTCTGGCTCGATCTCTCTCTACCTCTCTCCACCCCTCTCTCTACCTCTCTGTATTTCTCTCTCTCTCTAAATCTCTCTACCCCTCACTATGCCTCTCTTTACCTCTCTCTCTAACTCTCTTTGACTTTTTCTCAACCTCTGTCTCTCTCTCTACATCTCTCTACCTCCACCTTTCTTGCTACATCTCTCTACCTCTCTCTCTATATGTATCATCCTCTCTTCCTACATCCCTCTACCTCTCTCCACTTCTCTGACTACATCGTCCTCCCCCTCTCTCTAAATCTCTCTACCTCGCTCCACCTCTCTCTCTACCTCTCTATCTTTCTCCCTACCTCTCTCTACATCTCTCTACCTCTCTCTCTCTCTACCTCTCACTCAATCTCTCTACCTCTCTCTCTCTCTCTCCTCGCTGGATGCCCTGCCATAATCAAGTGCAGCAGGGGTTTTTCTGCAACATTAACATTCCCCCGACCGAACTCTGCTGGAGAGCGAAGTGCTGAGGTCTGCTTCCTCTTATCTCCTCCTCCTTTGCCTCGTCTGATTCAGCCCTGGAGAGCCCTTCCACCGGTTAAGAGACGGCATAACTACAACGTCCATTAACTCGCCGTGGTTTCGGTTCAATTAGTCAGTGATCTCCTGGTGATTGGGAGTAAACCAGTGTCCTTCATTTACCAGACACTCTCCAGCGGCTTTCAAAATGTGAACCTCAGAAAGGAAAACCATTTTCCAACGCACACAACATAGAATTAGTCGTCAACATAGTCACACCTTTAATTTATAATCAGATTGTATTCAAACTGATATATAATAAAATTCAAACAAACAGCGTGGACATAAGGGCTTTTTTAAATAAATGCATTTGAAATTAAAGTTTACAAAATAAAATATGGCCTAAATAGGCCGATTGATTATCATTATTACAATAGAAAATGTTTGGTTCATGGAATGCACATAGGTTTCTCCAAGACATTGAAATTGGATAGTGTTATCACAATATTTGCTCTATTAGCACAAAACATGTCAGATAAACGAGAAGTAGTTGCAGTAAACGTTTGTTTTGTATTAATTTGTGCTGGTATATGTCTAAGTGCATGTTGTCAGTTTTTCATTCATAATTAATGGCTGCTTTTTGTAAAAGGACAGCTGCCATTTGAAGGCCTTTAGATTACTGTGTGGGTGTGTGTGTGTGTGTGTGTGTGTGTGTGTGCGTGCGTGTGTGTGTGTGTGTGCGCACGCACCTTTTTTGTGTCTGTGTGTGTGTGTGTGTGTGTGTGTGTCTGTGTTTGTGTGTTCCGCTAATGTACGTGTGTGTGTGTGTGTGTTCTGCTAATGTCAGTGCAGTATTCTCATCGAGTCCATTGGCCATGTGTGGGTAATGGAAAGTATGCAACAGCAGCAGATACTTCCATTGACTGAAGGTCGTAAAGGAAGCATCATTGGAATTGATGAGGCACTGTACACAGTGCAGTAAGATGAGGGAATGAGAGGGAGTGAGCTCCTATGTGAGGGTGCATGTGAGTGTTTGAACCTCTACTAACCAAATGCTAAAATACAAATACTCCTCACTCTCACTAATTCACCTCATCAGTCTTATTCGAAAGAACACCCACCCCACAGAAAGAGAACAGAGGTTGAGGGCTCTTTTGAGATGTGCGTGCCCTTCCCCAAGCCATTAGTCTTTGCGGAATAACCTCAGCTGGGATACATGTAGGCCTACTCCTCCTTGACCTGTGAAAATGTCTTCTACCCTTCCGCTTTTCAATATACAACTTTTCGATTAGCCTTTATATTCAGAAATTCGAAAGCTCAATTGGAAAGAGAAAAGGGCTACAAGAGGTGAAATCATCCCATCTTTCAATAAAAAAAGCAAATAAAAGAATGGGCGGGTATTCACAACGTGGGAGTAATTGCTGCTATATCTGCATATGTGCTGGACCGCTCCGGGCGCTGTTTTTATTGCGGGTGTCTGCCTTTATCAATTTCGCCAAACATGGGAAATGGTAAAGTCTGGCAGCCTCGAAGCTAAAGTGCAGAAGACAATATGCAAAAAGACGACACTGCTTTTGAATAATAAATGATGCGCTATTATATGGGCTCTAAAACGCATGTGATGGTACAATATGAAAAGGCTTTGATAAGTAATAGTGCATTTAAAAAGGATCTAGTATGTTTTTATTACTACGTCTAAAAAGGGAAGAACAAGGGAGATGGAAAGCGGGAAACGGATTGAATAGGGTGGAGCGGGGAATCTTAGAGTGAGAAAGATATCAGTAAGATTGCAATAAAAGGAATGGAAGAGAAACGCGCGAAAAGTCGCTGCAAGCGAAATAACCTGTTTAATGAAAGTTTACCGTCTCTTGGTCTTTTTCTGTTTCTCTCTTGTCTCCTCTTATGAAATATTAACTACATTTTATATAGCTAACGCTCGTGAGCTTAATGCCTTTTTAGCTTCCCATTGTTTTGCTTGTCTTTTGCGACAGTATTATATTCTTGGCTTTAATGGAGCTCCTTTTAATTTGGTTTACATCGTGCGTCATACATGCCACCTGCTCTGGAGGCAGACAAATTGACAATCTAAAGTAGGTCTGTTACTGCAGACTGTAACTACTTTGGACACACTTTTTTCTCACACTTGTTTCACAGAGCTAATGACAACAGTTCTCATATTGCACCTATTTACTGAGCAATGGGCCTATTTAGCATTCAGCCAGCAAGTGGGAGAATGCAGGCTGAGTGAATATATATAAACACTACTTTCAATAAAATATTTAAGCTATCTGGCAACAGTTAAATGTTGTGCTTAACCAGTGGCTGCCTCCATTAAAAGATAGATGACGTAGGCCCAAAGGCCCTCCGTTGGTCACCACAAGGCTGTAGAGTCGGTGTCCCAGTGGACTGGGGCTTCCTAGCATCAGCACTCACTAATGGTCTATTAAAATATCAACTACTTCAAAGTAAACGGATTTTTCCTCCGCTTGCTCCAATACCCTGCAGCTAATCAAACGCGGCGGCTGGGCCTGGGGAGCATAATCGCTTTTACGCAGCAGATTACAAGAAACCACTTAGATCCAAAGTTGGTATATCGGGTGTCCTCATGGTCTGCATTTGGTGACGTATAGGTCGAGGATAGTCCTTTCCTCAATATTGGACGCAAAGGTGCCTGTTCCGACTCTCTTCAGTGATCTTTCTACTAATGGCTACAGAAAACGTTTTGTCAGTTTTGATAGCTTAATCACGAAAACTGACACTTGATTTTATTGTAGCTAAAACAACAGCAAATGCATTAACAAATTAGCTTTTGTGGAATAATTACAAACGTAAATCCCTGTTTAAACTTTCGTTCATTCCAATGGCGTATATATATATTTTTATTAAATAAACACACGTTTGCCAAGTAAACTTTATGTTAATGCTCACGTAATCAAATTGAATTTTTATCGTATAAACCCATAGACTATAATGCCATAATATGAACGTAATAGCCACATAGCAGGATTATACTTAGGCTATAATAATAATAATACCTTAAATTTTAATAATAAACATTGAAATTATTTACCAGTGTCTAACTTAATAATAACCTGAAATACGTTTAACCTTTTCTTCGATTTTGGCTATTTTGCTCCTGTTGACACAGATTGTTCGATATCATAAACTCTGAATTCCTCTCTTTATCTAACTTTCGTTAAACCGTAGTCTTGAACAGTGTTTAAGTGTATTTTAGTTGTAATAAATATAACAGTTGTATGTGGCCTTTGAATGAATTAATCTGCACAGCGATGTGCTTCAAAATGAATGATGTCACCTTAGAGGCTGACATTCAATTTCGCAAGTTAGCTAAATATGTGACCTCAACCAATGGAGATTGAGAAAAGCTACCATGACCAATCACGAGTCAGTCTAAAAGAAAACAATTTAACGGGAGGGTATGAGGCAGCTTATTGTCCCAATAGCGATTAGTCTACCCTGTCCTCTGCGAGGTAAGCACGATTCACTGTGAAATACTCCAGAGTTTTGGACGCATGGACGGAACTGTTCGAGTCGTGAAGGAGATAGATTTACTCCATGTCCAAGAAATGCCAAAGATAACAGCTGCATGTATTCACTACGCGTAGTGGGACATTTATTTAGCCTGACATATAAGGCAATATCAATCGTTTTGCGCCGTATTTTTGGCTCCCCTAAAAGACGTTGCAAGGTGGGCAACCTAACAGAGAATGGACCGGTCGTGCAGCTCAAGCCCCAGTGGCACAAATCAGAGCCCGCAAGCTGCCCATCATGAACCGAGTATCAGTTTCGGCATTGACCAGATTCTTAGCGGTACGGATCAGGAGAGTTCCCATAACAACAACACCCGGAATGCTTTGGATCCAGTACTGTCCTCAAATGGGGGTGGTTACCATCTCGGTAGTCCAACCGGAGCCAGCGCTGCGCCGTTTACCTCCCTCTCCGGTTCATTTCCCGGTATCGCCTCACCATACGAGGAATCAAGTGCGTATGGAGTGAACTTGACCCTGACTCCAGGAGGAGTGATACGCGTACCGGCGCACAGGCCACTGGCCGCAGCAGTGCCTCCTCCAATTGCCAGCGCAATGCCTGGATTTAGCAGCATCAATTTCCCCTGGATGGAAAGCAGCCAACGATTTGCCAAAGAAAGATTCGCAGGTAAGTCAGGAGTGAGTTCTAAACCTACTAATGTAGCTATTTCATACAAGTAAGACCCAAATCTAAAAATTGAATAGCCTTATAAATCAGTTCTACAGTGAATTATTTGAACTCAAGCAAAAGATTAAAAATGCAAATTCACGATCCCCAGTTCGCATGACTTTTTGCGGCATTGTTGTCTGACATAATAACATTTATTGCGGATTTTGTAAAATTTTTGATACTATAAAATCATAAACCGCAAAAGCATTCCCGAATGATTCTATGAACCTATTTATAACAATAAACAAGGTTATGGATTTTGGTGGTGACTGGATTGAGGAACAAAAAACTGCGATGATACTTTGTGAGCAAAACCGCATCGATAGGTTTCAATTAATATATTCCGTCTTGGACAATGTTTAACTTATATAACCCACATAGCCAGGTAGACTACAACCGTGTTTATTAGGACTGAATGCTTTACACTATAGTGTCGCATGTAGTCTACTTTATTCGGTTGTATAAATTGTGAACCTTTTTAAAGAAAATAGATTTCCAAAGATTTAATTAAAAATACAATATAACAAAAGGTTGAGTCAAAGAGGCTTGTCTGAAATTAAGAAAGATTTTTTTTTTAATTACGAAGGAGGTGCTGTGCTACAAAATTAATTTGATGAACCCAGTGAAGCAAGACATTTTAAAAAAACAAAGGAACTCAACATTTTAACCATGCAGATTAAACTGATGAACATATTTATTTGAATAATGTTTGTGTTCTACCTTATAATTTTATTTTACTAAAATAGCCCTTCGGTGTATTATTTTATATTAGGGCCTATACTAGTGAAGGAGCAGAGTATGAAGAAGTATTTCACGTGCATAGGGTGTTGATGTAATTTAATTAATGATAATTGTAACATCTAGTAAAACAGGAGCAACACAAATATAACACTTACTGATTTTCTTAAAACATCCTATCAAACTGTGTTTGACTACGTATTTGCATGGCGTAAAGCATTTGTTTTGTGTATCCGTTTGAATCTGTTTTTATGTGTTAGTGTTAGGATATTTTACTACATGTTTTCACCGTTTACAGTTTGGAAATATCATTAGTCTATAAAGGCGTTTATTAAGTCCATAAATTCTGCAAGTGCCTGAAAAACATTAAGCTTTTTTTGGGTGGCCATTACAGTCCTGAACAACGAATTTAAATAAAGCATATTGTCATTGTGTTATCGAAAAAAGATATGTGTGAACAAGTAAAGTAAACAACAAAAGTAGATTTGAAAAAAGCAATACTTTATGATCGTTTCTTTTCACTTTAATTGTACTGGCATTGATTACCTGCGGCCTACTAAAAAAAAAAACTCAGAGGTGGGAGAGATAAAGATGTATGAAAAAATATCTTTAAAGGGTTTTATTGGCTGCTGGCGGTTTACAAGTTGTTTCCGATAACACGGAATTACATTCCGCTTCTAAATACGTGCATTATACATATTTCCTCCTTATTTCTTCAATAGTCTACTGGTATTTGCCTGACTTATACCACCCATACTTTTTAGACAATACACCCTTATTTTGATAAAAAAATAAGTGTGTTTTAAACTATTTTTGTATTTCACGTTCTTATCAATTTTTACCAAATACATCAGATAATGTAACGACTAATAATTATGTTAATAAATACATAACCTGTAACATATTACTAATTTCTTAAATAGAAGGATATCCTGTTGACAACCTGCATAGTCACCTAGTTTATAATAAATATAACAATGAAATGTAATCAATGCTCCAAGGTCAATTACCAGAACAGGGACAAACGTAATTGGCTTAGCATTCTATAATATATACATTCTTTGCCGTTATTACTTGGGATTCCTGCGTGTATATTTATGAATAGCTTTTTTTTTAAACTATAGAGTATTTTTTTATGATTAAAGAAAATCGGGTCTTATCAAAACATTTTGGTTTGGACCATTAACATGACTTTGGTCCGTTTTTGTCAGAGATTGAGTGTTGACCTATAAAGAGATGTTTTGTTTTGTGAGGAAATGCATACAGTGACAGGTTATCTCTGACTGTTGCCAGCCGCCCTGACACCTTTCACGGTGGCCCGGCGCATTGGTCACCCTTATCAGAACCGCACACCTCCAAAGAGGAAGAAGCCTCGGACCTCCTTCTCCAGGGTCCAGATCTGCGAACTGGAAAAGCGCTTCCATCGACAGAAGTATCTGGCCAGTGCTGAGCGGGCTGCCCTGGCCAAAACACTCAAGATGACAGACGCACAGGTCAAGACCTGGTTCCAGAATCGTAGAACAAAGTGGAGGTAAGACACTGGGCATGTGGCGAGCTCCTGATTAGTCAATCTTTTGCAAAAACTAATTTAAGTATAATTATTGTAATTGCAAGGAATGTGTCATAATGTATCCATGCTATATTATCAATACCAGTGTCATAGTACTTGTGAATGCCAATGTGTCAGAGAATGTTTTTGTCTGGTGTGCAGTGTGTAATATTGTTGGCCCAATTCTCTCTTAACTATATCCATGTTTATTGTCGTAGGAGGGAGTTTTAATAATGAATATACTGCCCTTATTTCTTCTGTTTATTCTGTTATTTGTCTTATTATTATTATTATTATTATTATTCATTGTATTTAGTGTGTGTGTGTGCGTGTGTGGGTGTGTGTGTGTGTGTGTGAGTTGTCCAACCTCATAGTCATGGATTCCACCAAAGATCAGGCATGGCACTCCAAACACAAACACATTGCTGAATGCTGAACATACAGGGTCAGAGACACACATGAACAGCAGAATATCAGAATACTCACATTGCACAACACACACATCAGAATATTCACGCTGCAGAAACACACTCTCACTCATTAGAATACTCACACTTAAGAAACACGCAAACACACACAAACACACACACACACACCTCAGAATAATCATGCTTCAGAAGCACCCACACTTCAGAAAAACACACACACACACACACAGAAACTCACACTGCAGGGACACACACAGACAAACACACACACACACACAGACAGACAATTTAGCCATCCTTGTTGGAGCCTATTACTAGCACTTATCCATGTAGAATCAAAGCGCCCTCGGACGGATCTGTTTGATGGGATCGAAATGCAAAAAGGACTTTATTGGTGTTCACTGCCCCTTTCCTCTTGATTATGGGGGGGGGGCGTCCTTGTAATTGACGTACAAGGAGGACAATGAGGATGAGGTGAGGCCGTCTCCCACTCCGTTTGCCACGCCCCCCCCATGGCGATGCCCGTCCCCGATGCGGCTCTCGTTCCCCTCGTCACCCGTCCCGATTGGTCGGCCCGGCCATCAATCACACCGTCCAATGGGGTTCCTCTTTAAAGGGGCCTGGGCGCCCCCTCTGCTCCACTCCGTCTATCAAACGTGCCGGAGACACAGATAGATCAATGTTTGAGTGTGTGTGTGTGTGTGTGTGTGTGTTTGAGTGTGTGTGTGTGTGTCTCTCTCTCTCTCTCTCTCTCTCTCTCTCTCTCTCTCTCTCTCTCTCTATCTATCTCTCTCTCTCTCTCTCTCTCTCTCTCTCTCTCTCTCTCTCTGTCTCTCTCTCTCTCTCTCTCTCTCCCTGTGTTCTATAGTCAGAGGATTAGTGCTTCC
>JAVQJS010121516.1:0-13473 GCA_036024795.1 Galaxias rostratus | reverse complement strand
ACACGGGAAGGCGGGGGGTCTGGTCTAAGTCGGAGATTTCAACATCATCATCAGCACTTATGAGGCTGGACACAGTGATATAATCACATACCACTGACTCCTCCAAGCAAGTCATTTAAATCTATCTCGTGCAAGAGACCCATAAACACACACACACACACACACACACACACACACACACACACACACACACACACACACACACACACACACACAGGAACACGCTCATTGAAACAACACTTTGCACTAATCCCTTTGTATTCACATAGCCATTCTAACCAAACAATGTCCCAAACCTTAATCCTTCACCAACCCAAACCAACCATGACCACCTGCTAGCTCATCTTCAAGCAACAGATGGGTCTCCACACACTTAAGTAAACACTCTCCACTCTTATGCACTTGGAGACACACAACACACAAAGGGATGCGAACACACTCACACAACATAAACATGACGTGACACAGCTTGCGATGCAGTTCCGTGAAACCACGAAAGCAATGCCCTTGTACAGACAAGCCCTCTCCGGCTTTCCCTCTCCCTCGGCCATCCCTTCATCTCCCTCTCCCCAGTTTCTGGCTCCCTCTCTGGCTCCAGTGACAGTGTGGTGCTGACCGGGTCGTCATGGGAGACCGTTCTCTCCATCTGCCTCCACTCTCATTAGCTTACCCCAATCATGCTCTATCAGGCGGACCCCCACTACCCTCTCAGCCTGCCTATCCCACATCCCCATCCAGCCTGCACCTTTCTCCCCTTGCTGACAACCCCCTCTCTATACATACGCTTGAGATGATAAGTGTTCTCTCTCTTTGTGGTGGCCAGGGTGAGACAATGGGCCACAGCACAGCAGAACATCATCCATCTCATAGGTCATCCATCTCGGACACAAAAGATGAAATGTGGCCCCAAACTCCCCATTGGGGAGGTCTCTTTCTTTGCCTAAAAGCAGACCTCTTGTCCATCTCTCCACTGGGTTTGGTTGTTGTGTTATGTTTAGTCTGTAGAAAAAGTGCCCCCACAAGCACACCTGAAAAACAGAAAGAAACCATGTCAAGATTGTTTCACATGAATTTAAAAATGTATCTTTTCTGATCTCATCCCTGAGTCATTTCGTGTGATCTCTTTAGGTGCTCAAAGGCTCCTCCATACACTCCCATGACCGAGGGTCTTGAGAGCAGCAGCATTTTTTGAAGCATGAATAACTCTTGCCTCGGGAATCATAGAGTAGCACAGTGTGAAATCATGACAAAGTGGTTTAACACTCAAAGACGCGCTTGCTGGGAGTATTTTTATATGTGTGCATGTTTGTGCTCTTTAATAATTTACGCTGCTATCGCACCATCCTTAAGTTTTAGCTGGAACAGTTTGACATTTGGTCCTTAGCACCAATTATTAATGGATATCTTGTTTTCTTGTATATTTTTGTTAAAACGCAATAGAATGAATCAACAGTAGATCTCACAATTTGGTAATAACCACCCCCTACATTGCTTAGAGTTTATGGCATCCCTGTGTAACTGTTTGTTGTGCTGGTAAACAAAGTTTGTGGTTATGTGGCTATGTGTGCTATTTTTTATTTTCTTAAACAAGAGAAAGATTCAACTTCAAGGCCGTTACGTGTACCTTGATAATTTTGTAATAAACCTGTGCGTGGCGAGCGGAGGCCTACGCACAATAAATTGATTGGATTAAGCCATTTACCACTTTAGTACAGTTCCTTCTGACTTGTGTTGTTCAACTAAGTAAAAACATTCAATAACATTCTTCTGGATTTTTTGCCGGATAGCTTGCCCACTTGAAATCCCAGATGACATCTCTGCTCTCTACCCAAATCCATTCTAAAATATGTTTTCTGATATGATCATCTTTGATAATGGCATAACGGATAACAAGATGGAATCCTGCATGCTTTAAATTTTGATATGTAGTGTAAAACCCTTCTTTCATGAATGATAACCTGAACATTTGAGTAAAATGTACATGTATATGTGTAAATTATCAATGCCAGGCAAAAAGTTAACAAAAAGTCTTCAACTTATTGTAAGTAAAGCATTGTTAAAGTGCACATGGATATATAAGATCCTCTTAAAATATATATATTATATATATATTTCCACAAAGGCCACAGTTGGGGATTATTTTAAGTTTTTTTTTTTGCAGTCAGAGTGGTTTGTGTGATAAATTATAAATGTGTGTAATACAAACATATCGCAAACCTGGCAATGTCTCTCCATTTAGTTTTACCTTGGTTATATTAGGCAAGACTTACTGTGGAATGATCCACAGCATTTTCGTAAACGTAATCAGGGTTTTACATAAGAAACCAGCAAATGACATATAGATGCATTCCAGTATAAAAAGATTCCGCGTTGCCAAGCACTACATTTACTGTATGGCAGTTCCTTTGGAAACTTGAATGTGGTCGAAGCCCATAATCCATTTTACACAGATGTTCCATCCCTTCGGTCTTTAGGCATTAAGTTAACCTGTTAATCTCTTGTCTGGTCTGGGGTCAGGGGCTTTACATAATCATTGTGATGAAATCTGGACGCACCACAGACTGGAGGCAGGGTGATATTAACCCCCCCCACCACCACCACCACTACTACCAGCACCCAAAAACCCCCAACCATCATTCCCTCTGAACTCTCAGTGTTATCAAGATAATGATTGATTCAATGTGGGCACCCACATTTCTTAAAGTCTGTACTATTTTATACTAGTTTTCAACCACTGCGTCTTCATTTATTTCAAGAGGTACTGACTACCCCCCAAATCCTTTCAATTCACGCCACAGATGGTGGAATTCCAATAGTCTACACAAGCATGACACTACTATTGATTAAAGATAAATGGTGGTAGAAGGTTATTTTCCAAAATGAAGCTGTCTCAATCCGGCAGAGATTCAGTCGACCACCTCAGGTTAATCTGTGCCCGTCCTGAAATGCCTAATGGGGCTTAAACCCGCTACACACTTGGTAATGATCTTTAGCACACCAATGTGACCTACTGTTGTGCCATTTCAGAATCACACCTAGGGTCTAAGAATATACATTGAAAGAGCAATCATCTTTAGTTACTGTGCCAGGGAACAAGATATCAGTTTAAACCAAACATCTGATCGATTTCAACCTATTTACAGATCAATAAGAAAGTAAACTGCGCTATGAAATGCAACTGAAAACATCCATTCATTGATTGGTTCTTGTGTTAGGAGTTGGCAAATACAAAAAAACATGTTCCTGTCGACTCTTTGGTAGGATACCACGTTAACTCATTGTTTTATAAAGAGCTGAAAACTGACCATATAAATAACCCCATTGTGGCCCCAAATCTTTACTCAGTGTAACTAAAATAGTTATTAGTTAAATTGTCATTTGAAAATGTACATTACAAAGACTTTGCCTCCACCTTGTGGTTTAATCGCCAAATTAATCTTGTCTTTCACAACTACCCGTAGAATTGAAGTGAGACAGACGTGTACCTAAAGAAACCGGAAATGCGTGTACATTTAGCTTACTACATGACAACAAACAGGAAAATTGACCGAAAACGTACAGTGAGCTTGCGTTTTGAGAAAACCGAAAAATAGAGCTATATCTTTGTACTTTGAACATATTACTAATGTATGCTTGGAACAATGTCATCCGATTCAACGTTAGACTTCGGCCAGCACCGTAATATTATGAATAGTATGGATACTGAGATCATGTCTATCAACCGGGATGGCGAGTGGGGTAAGCTATACTGGACATGATTGCCAGGAAACATTTCTGGGAAGAACGATTAGGTTGGATCAATAGCTGATTTAATTGAGCTAGATAATCGTTTTAAGTTATCTTTGTTGTGATGATTTATTGATCTTATTTAACTTAAACTGTCGTCCAGAACACTTGTCAAAGCCACGCGATGCTACCTATGTTACCACGTCTCAGTTAAAAGTTGTATGCAAATGTTTCCTCCCTCTCGTACCCCTTTCTTTATCTATAACATTCTCATATTTCTGACATTCCCCAGATATAGGCCTGTTTGACGAGCTGAATGACCTAGTAAACGCAGATGAGCTTCTTCTAGCCCTGGAACATGCTGGTCATGTAAGTCAACTAACTATTGCGTACATTTTCCTATCAAGTCACAGAGCTTCTGTCAAAATACTATACTGTTGTTGTCCAATTTCTTGAATTTTCTTGTGCTCTATTTTCCTAGAACGGCGATGCTCCTGATCTTGACTTTGATATCGATCTGCCTCCATGGAACTTTGCTGATACAGGTAGCACCTGCACAGGTAACATATATTGATTTGGCCTCCAGATAATTCTGTTCTACTTGGTCTTGACTATTGAATGGAAATATGAGTAGCATCGTCTCATGCAGAACTCTTGACATTTAAATGTTACAGTAATACTCACTGTAACAGTGTTATACCCAATATGAGATAATATTAAGTGTTATCATTTCATTACATGTTCTTTTTGAAAAAGAACTTTTGATGTATGTCTGCAATGTTTGTTTACTTGTGTGTCCAGATGGTGAGTTGAGTGTGAACTCTCTCTCTCCAGCTCACACTCTGAGCTCGACCCCGTCGCCAGCCTCTATGGAGACCCTATCTCCCTACTCCGTACTTGTAAGTCTCTTTCCCTCTTTGCACTGTGTTTGTCTACAGGTGGTTGTTCTCACATGCAAAGTTATACTTTGTTTAACTTTGTCCTTAGTTTGCATGATCTTAGTTATAGGGTTTGAACATTGCCGGTTTCAAAGTGCAAAAATAAACAACATTCTGACAGATGGTGTCCAAGTTCACACACACAATTTTAATCTACCAGATGGTCTTTTGAATTTGGCATGTAAAAATAAGCGCACACCTGAGACACTTATTAACGACAATCTGAAGCATCGTGTCACACTAATTATCTGCCGTCTGCCTGAGGTTCACCCCGCCCCCTCATTAAAAAGAGGTGCTGACAACGTTGCCCAAATTAACATAATGTAGCGGGCAGTTGTTTTCACAATGTGTCAAAAAGCAGACAAAGGTCACGTATTTTCTCCTGACCTGAAGTTATGCATTCTCATTTCCTTTCCCTAGAGAGGTGCATTGACGATGTTCAAGGACATGTGTCTTTGTCTGACTTCTGCTTCACCAAAGACATTGGAATGTTGCCACAAATATCTGTCTGTCGGAAGACAGAGTGCCACTGATGTAGCGATGCAGTCAAACGGCCTTTCTATTTGTGTGATGTTTAAGATACAGCATGCCCGTCTTTTTGCTATCCTTCGTCTACTCAGATTTCCAACATTTTGTTCTCTTGAGCTTTTGCATGTTATGCAGCACTGTATATTAAGTAACAAACCCACCCGCCCTTTCAGGATGAGGCCCCCTCACCGCTGTCCCAACCCTCGCCTGCATCGATCTCTTCAGAGTCCAGTGGTTTCTCTGAGGCCCCTCCGCCAACAAAAAGACCCCCAAAGCGCACCAGCCAGTCCGCACGAAGTGAGACAATCAAAGCTAGCATACTTTGACTAGGCTGCTTCATTTATTTACACCCATGATTGTTTTATGGATATTGTGTATTGTTCTACACCAACTGTGTTCACATCCTCCTCTCCTCTCCTCCAAGCCAAAGCAGGCCAGCCAGTAAGGAGGCCCATCCAGCTGTGCACCAAGGTGTCCATCCAGCCCCGGCCCGTCATAACAGCCCTTCCCCTGGCCCACACTGCAGCTCCCCTGCAGGCTAGCACCATCATCATCCAGCCTCTACCTACAGCCACTGTGATACCGCTGGGCAAACCCACCCCCATCAGCATCCAGCCTGCGCCCCCTGCAGGTCAGAGCTTACACTGCATGTTATAGCACATTGCATCATACACATATTGCGTCCTGTTACATCACACAAAGCACAGCTCTATCTGGCCTAGCATAACTGACTAAAAGAATGATTAGTAAGGTAATATCAGTAACTATAATAGATATTAGTAAGAATTCTTAAAATTATGAATTTGCCAGTCAAGTGTCTTTGCCACCAGGTGTCACTCTTTCCTTTTTCTGGTGCTCTACAATTTTTTTCTTCTTAGCAGGACAGTGCATAAACATTTTTAGGGCCAGGGTCTCAAAACGTAAAAAGGGCATCCCATCACATAATACCCTATCTAAATCGAATTAATTAATTAATTAATTAAATCTAAGTACCTGATTGAGGGATGAAATGAAGAGGGAGCTGCACTGATGGCTCAAGGAGGGGGGATAGGACATACTGCTCTGTTTGAAGCTCTCTTAACGATACGGCGGAAATGAGACCATGAACATGTTATGTTGAAGAACATTTCAGAAGGATTTATTATCAGTGTCATTATTCCTATCTGTTCCATAAGAGTTGCTATTAACAAATTTCAGGCATCAGTTTTTTTACACATAGCATACTAACAAGATTGGTTAACGTGACCAATCTTTCATTGATTGTAAAGGATGAAAATGACAAGAACACGTACATGTTCATAAAGACGCTTTAAGCATGAACAGAGGGCAGTTAGTGACTGGTAAAAAAAGAGCAGGGGGGTTCCTGTCTCAGAGTAGCCTTTTATTGACTCCAAACACTAAATCTGATGTCAAATGAGTACGTATGACTCAAATGGTTTCAATTTATTTTGGCTATGCCAAATATTACCCAGATGCCGTATTGCAGTCCGAAAACATTAGGCAGTTTTGCAACCAGGAGAAATGCAGCAAACAGAAAGCAACTAAGACCAATAACTAGGAACAGGATATGGAAAATTATATTAATCGTAAATGTCCAGTTATAATAAAAGTCTGGTGGGAATTTTTTGGGTTAAGCAAGAATCTTATTGAAAAAGCAAAAAAGAATAATATCGGCCATATACGATAATTGTTTGTGCACAAACAATTTTTTGCGTTCTTTTGTTTTAGTGACAATTTAGTGCTTGAATTTGAACACAGCACTAAAAACAAACAGTCCCCAGTAATTTTTTATGGATTGTCAAGTTTGTGATCTATAGTATTAACACTAACTAGGCTGTGCATTGTTGAGGAACACCTCTATTTGTTAGCTGGGAGTTTGTCTGGTTTGTCCTGCCTGGTGTACCCATTAGATCTCCTTAGTAGCGTTTACCCGAACCAAGGCCATGCCAAGGAAAACAAATATGTCACAGGCGTCTGGGACTGAACCAACAGGCGTGGAATATCCCTCCTCTGGGGAATTGACTGTTAACCTAAATCTCCCACTGCCAGTTCAACCATAAGCAATCATTCTGGGCAATAGAAGATTGCTCTGCACAACAAACACACACACACACACACACGGTTTGAGTCATTAGTGCCGTTGGCTAACATCTCTGTGTCATTAGAAGGGGCACGGGGGGAAGAGACCATTGTGTTGGGAAGAGAAGGTGGCTGGCTGTCTGTGGTGTTGTCTGTAGGCTCACACTGGGTGGTTCAGCATGTAAACCAGGGATTACCAAAGCTCTAGTGACTGGCATGTGCTGTGACCGAGACTGGAGACAACCACAACAATGGGGATCAATTAAAGTGTTTAACAACAATGTGCTATGCAAGAGCCTTATAAGAAATATGGTAAAGAAAATAGAAGACAATTGGAGAACTGAATGTGGAGAAACCTTCATAATAATTCGATCCAAATATTCCTCACTTTGTGGACTGGCCCCTGTGGTCTGTCATCGCTCCCTTTAGAAACACTGAAAATGCTTTGTTTGAAATGACGCTACACTTGGTCCACCAAAGAACACTTAGACACACAAGGAATGTGCGCAAACACTCTTTTTTACTCATACAATCACTTTCACTGACACACACACACCTCCCGCCCGCACACATTGACTCATTTTGCAGGTAGAGGTTTGGAATGCGGGTCAAAGTGGGAGAGCCCATTGATCATGATGGTAAACATGTGTCAGAGTCTAGTCCTCCGCCAGGTAGTTTAAACACAGCTTGTTGTGTCAAAGCCCCCGGGTCAACGCAGGTCACTGGGTTAGTTGGGGGGGGATGGGGGTTTGAATAGCGGAGTGTGTCACCTTCTGCCTCCCAGCTGTCTGAGGCTGAACGACCGTTTCAAAGGCTGTCCTGTCGACTTGACCTCACGGCTGCTCAGGCACGTAGGGAACTCAGTGACACGTGGTACCCTTTGACTTTGCCACCTCAAAGACATTGACTTTGGCATCAAAGGCCAATGCAGGTCTGTCTCTGCATATGTGTGGACGCTGCCTTTAAATAGAGTGGGGGGTGTTGTGTTGTCTTCTCCAGGGCGTCCCGTGGTGCTGTCCCAGACTGGCCAAGTGCTCCACATCCAGACGCCGCCACCCCTAGTTGCCATGCCAACGCTGAGGCAGGACCACCTCGCCTCTGTCGCGGCCCCCTCGATGGTCTCAGTCACTCTCCGAAGCCCCTCCTCGGACGACGACGTAAGTAGTAAACCTGTTAGGACTGGGCTTGGTGCTAAACGTTGGAGCAATCTACCGCGTGGAGCCAGTCGTCTGCTGTTTCTAGAGGCTTACCTGAAAGTTGATTTTACAGCAGTCACCCTTCCAGCAGCAGTAAGGTACTGGGATCCTCACAGGGTTGTGTGTATGTGGTGTCTACATCACGCCTCATGAAAATATCCACTCAGCCTTGAGCAGTTGTTCTTAGAGCCTCGAGGCCTCTATCTCCCCTGTGTTCCTCCAGGCTCACAATGTTAGTTTAAGCAACACCCAAACAATATATGGCAGTCTGTTCAAAAGACAGGCCTCGTTTAGTGGTGCCTTAGCTAAACATATATACATTTGCTTTCCACACCTCTTCCTCACTGAGATTAACGCTTCCTTTCTGCATGTTTTTTTTTTTTTTTTTTTTACTTTCTGGAAGATTGTTCTGAAGCAGTTCTGTAAAGATTTCCTATGTTGGTGTTGCTGCCGTGCCATGCGGCTGGTCAGCGTCCTTTCAAGTCCATTCGGTCAGTTTAGCCTCACTTTGAAGGAAATTGGACGATTTCACGACCCATTCATTTCTGGGCAGCATACAACCCGTCCGAGGGAAAGGTTTTGGGCTGTTATTTACCATGATGGCTAGACATGTCATTTCCTAACTGCGCCGAACAAGAATTACAGTTTGAGCCACCTTTGACTACATGAAGCAGTTATCCATTTCTCCTTTGACACCCTATTTTAAAGAGTCGGTCTTAAAATAAGATATCCTAACTCTGACGTTGTTGAAGAGAAAGCATAATGTAAATTAGTTTTCAGTGTATGCCACTATCATGTCAAAACTTGTGAGAGTGAAGGTACTCGTCTGTTCTGCTTCCATAGATTGACAAACATTTGGCGGTACTTGAAATAACATCTCAAAACCACCAGTGGGATGTTTGTTGGAGGAAGTTGCAGGCTAGATAATGGGAACAGGCTCCATGTTCAAGTTGAGTAGGGCATGGGAAGGATCTGAGGCAAGGGTGATCTAAGGACACGATGGCTGACGCATTCAAACACTCACAAAACCCGCCACCCGCTAACCTCCTGCCTCTCGCACACCTCAACAATCCCTCATGGGCGTTTGTTCTAACCGTGTTTACTTATCTCTTATAAGGGCAAATGTGTAGAAATACACAATGCTTTCTTGGCCTTCTATACCACTATAGCTACTTCCAGGACTGTAGGACTCAAACCGAGCAAAAGGAAAGCAAGAAATCCAAACGAGTGAGGTTTAGATTTAAGGTATACCAGAGTAAAGACACCACAGGTCTTTCGTGCATGCTGATTTCCTTCGGGGCAGGAGACTTTTGTGTGTTCTTTTGAAACCCCTTGCCCAGTGTGTTGACTTAATTTCTTGTTCCTAAGCTTTGGTTCTGTTTAGAGTGAGCCAGAGAGAACAGACGTTACCGTAAGTTAATGGAAAGCGACATTTTTGCCTTTATAAAATGCATGATTCACTCACTGTGCTACCAATGAAGGATAGCGATCGCCAGTCCCCAGAACAACAGCCCTGTGTGGTTAGTGAAAAACACCCCTTGGGGAGCTCTGAAACACACATTTTCACTTAGTGTTTTTTTTTTGTTGCTTTTTTTCTCTTCTTTTCATTTTGTTTTGGTGTGCATTGAGAAACATTGTTTTCAAAGGATTCCCTCAGACGTGGCAATGACTGATGCTGGCATGGAAAGGCATAATGGGACCTGGCGTTATGTTACAGTCTAACTTTAATAAGCGATAAAGTTTTTGTTTAATTTGGAAGAAGTTAAATGAAGAAGTATGGTACCAAATCTGTTGTCTATAGGAATGATGTGCTTAGTGGAGGTCTGTGTAGGCTTGGTGCATTACGTCTCATGGAAAAGCCTAAACTTTTCAACCCTAAATCACAACCCTTTGCCAGGTGACTCAATTGAGGTTGACATCACGGACATTGTTTTATACTGAGAAGTTTTAGAATGATCTTGGTGATATTTTATAAGCGG
Source organism: Galaxias rostratus (assembly GCA_036024795.1). Lineage (NCBI taxonomy): Eukaryota > Metazoa > Chordata > Actinopteri > Galaxiiformes > Galaxiidae > Galaxias > Galaxias rostratus. The sequence goes on along the minus strand of JAVQJS010121516.1, from coordinate 3,027 downwards.
TTATTGTTGTTTTATGATTTGTAACGGCTGACCACTGACTGTGAAAACTCTTGGCCCATAAGAAGGGCTGATAGGATGTCCTGAGAGCCTGGACATCCAATTATCCTGGGCATAATCAAGTATGGAGAGAGATTGTCTCTGTGCCAGACCTCGAGAGCTTGGCGAAGAATTCCAAGCCTCCAGGGGCCAAGGCAAACAAAACTCTCAGCCATTTGTAAGGCCGACAGAGTCAATAAAGTTTACAATAAGTGATTAAAGTGGAGGGCTTGAACTCTGTAATTGTGAGAACAACATGAGCTGGGGTGTGGCCTCTGGAGCTGACAATGCTGGCCAGGTCCTCTGCCAGAGGACCGTGTTGAGTGGGCTGAGAAAGGAGAGCTTTGAAAGGCTGGAGCCGCCTGAATCTGGAGGGTTCTTAGAGGTGCTGTGTAGAAAACAGCGGCTGATATGACGTGGCATGTTTGCCGTCTCAGCTGTGCAGCACCAGCCAGGTGGGATGGGAAAGTCTGATGTCTTAGCCCGCCGACAAATGGTTGGGCCGTCTGTGTATGTGTGTGTGTGTGTGTGTGTGTGTGTGTGTGTGTGTGTGTGTGTGTGTGTAGACATTTGACCCAACCCAGCTGTGGTCTTTTACAAGCGTATGGTTTGGAGATAGCTGGTTTGAGGATTTGCAAAAAGCTTAAGTATACTTATAAAGTGTGTGCGTGTGTTTGTGTGAGTGTGTCTGGGTGTTTATGGTGAAATGCCGGTCTCTGACAGGTGCTATACAGGATGGAGGATTAGAGAAGGCTGAAAGCATCCATTAGATATGGAGCAGGCATGAAGATGTGCTGTCCAAGATCATGCTGGGCTTACACCATACGTTCTTGACTGGACGTCAGCCCAGCCGGTATAAAACTTCAAAACCCACTTTGTCTGGGAAGATCCCCTGTAAACGTGGTGCAGTTCCAGGCTGTGTTACGTTAGGTTCTATTTTTGTGCTCTCATCAAAAAGGCTGTTTTCAGCTTTGATGCTGAGAGGCAAGCGTCCAGCAAGCCACCTGTGCCAGTTTTCTGTTTGTTTAAGTGCACATGCTGGAATTCAGTTCCTCCTGGACTGTGATATCTCTTTGACTGGCTTGGTTTGTTAGCTCAACCTCATGATTTTTCTCCTGCATGGTTCTCCTGCAAGTGAAACCTTTGGCAAACTTCTACTGTGGAACACATGTACCGCTAGCGGTTTCTTGTTAATGGACCAAATGTTTTCCTCTTCCACTGTTAAAAACTAAACCTTCCTATTGAAAAAATGGTAAAGAACTGTTGTGCACTCCCTCCTGCAATAACGGACCAGTCTCCGTGCCACCAGCCAGATGAATGGAATACTCACAAGGAGTGTGGTCCTCTCCTCACTTTTTGGTCTTGAAGTTGTCTGAGTAATAGAAAGCCCTCCTCCCCCCCCGATCCTCTTTACCCCTTAGTGTCTTGGTAAATGCTCTCTCCTGGCATTCCCAGGCTCCGGCACAGTGGCACGGCTCCCAGATGCGGGGGCCAGGAGGCCAACGTCAAGGGTTTCTCAGGAGACGGAGTGCAAACTGGTATCCAAATAACTTAATCACCGTCCCGGGTTATTAGGAGCGCCTCGCTGCAAACAGGGGTGAGGCTGAAGGGGGGTCACTGGACGGACCAGGACACTCGGGTCACAGGACAGGCGGTTGCTATGCTGCCATCCACTCACTGTCAAGGATGGTGGCTGAATTGGTTCGGATTCTGTGTTAAGATGCAAAACAACACACTGCACATACTCTAAACAGAATTCTATTAATGTCTGCATTAGCGTTAGGTGTCAAAGAGACACAAGAATTTCATTGCATACTTTTGCCTCTGTAAACGTTATGCATATGACAATAAAGAACCTTGAACCATCTTAAAGTCATAGGTAGTAATTGTTGGGTGAGATCTTTTTTAGACAAAAGCGTGCCCAGACATTCCAGCATGATTTTGCTCCTCTCTGCGGAGGATTGAACTTGAGGATAATTAAATTGTATTAAAGAGGTATTGGCATCTTAGTGACAGTGTTGGGATCGGTGTTTGTCAAAATTTCTTCTAGATCCGATTCTTCTAGCCTTTGAGATTAATGTACCTTGGGAAAGGTTCGATCTTTGTCTCAGAGTGAAAGGTAGCAAAAGCTTCTCTCTTTATTTATAGAGGAACTCAAGTGTTTCAGGACGGGAGCCTTGGAGTGATTAGACGAGGCTAGACAGTCAGCCCATGTGTGTACGTTTGCGTGCCTGCGTGCGTGCGCGTGCGTGTGTGTGCGTGTGTGTGTGTGTGCGTGCGTGTGTGTGTGTGTGTGTGTGTGTGTGTGTGTGTGTGTGTGTGTGTGTGCGTGAGCAAGCGCCGAGCCCATCCCTCACTGGGTGACATTCACTGTAAACACGTCCTCCATCACGGCAAGAGCGGGACCACCAAATCCTTCACCCATATCCCACCATTTTGTCATGATGAGCTTCACTATTGACCCCACCTCCCAGGATCTCAGCCTCAATATTTCCAGGGGAACCTCTTGATGGTGTGCACCTTGGTGTGTACTGTTTTTTTGGGAGACAATAATCCCATCTTTGCATGCGGCAGGGCGGTTTATGCTGTGAGGTGCTTGACATGGGCTTGATGTTTATTATTTTTTACTGTGGTAAGAATGAGCTGCAACAACTGAAGAATTTTCCCAGATAAATACAGAAGGTCAAGTTTGGCCTGTGACGTGAGTTTGCCCACTCCTCTCTCTCTCTCTCTCATCTGTCTCCCCTTTTCTCTCTCTCTCTCTCTCTCTCTGTGTTTCTCCCCCCCCCACCCCCCCTCTTGTCTGTCTCTCCCGCCTCCCCCTCTCTTCTCACGGGTCCTCTTCTGTGCTTCTTCTTTTGAGACTTTTTTTTTTTTTTTTTTTAACGGACACATTCCTGAATCCTATTCACAACTTCGTTGTGGTTTTGGTAGCCCGTGTGTGTGGGTGTGTGCGTGTGTGGGTGTGTGGGTGCGTGTGTGGGTGCGTGC
>JAVQJS010121500.1:0-10084 GCA_036024795.1 Galaxias rostratus | reverse complement strand
CTGTATGTCCCCCCTTTGTCTCTCTCTCTCTCTCTCTCTCTCGCTCTCTCTCTCTCTCTCTCTGTCTCTTTCTCTCTCTCTCTCTCTCTCTCTCTCTCTCTCTCTTTCTCTCTCTCTCTCTCTCTCTCTCTCTCTCTCTCTCTCTCTCTCTCCCTCTCCCTGCCTCATCCTTCCTCTGTCTCCCTCTCCCTCTCCTCCCGACGGAAGGAAGTCCACATTTGTATGCCTGTGATCTGGACTCATTCAAAGTCCCATTCAATTAGGGCAGAACTGCCTTGCTGAGATCCAACGTGACAGAGATGTCCCAGAGTAGAGAAGGGAGCAGTCGCCCCCGCCCCCAGCGTCCCACATCCCCCATCAATATTTCATTAGGTCACCCGAGACGCAAGCTATTCTTCCTTCCCTTGTCGGTACCCAACAGGTTTGCTAAGTTTCCGTCTCGTCAAACGTGCAAAGATAGCTAAACCCTCCTCCTCCTCCTCCTCCTCCTCCTCTTCCTCCCCATCCTCGTCTCCGAAGATTTAGTCTCCCATGTATTTGTCCTCATTCAGGGTGACAAAAATCAATCATTCCATTCTCTTGGCATGGCTGACCATTAAGAATGGGGACACCGTCCTGAAATGAAATACATGCCCCCCCCCCCCCCACCGCCACCCCTCAACCCCCCTCCCCTCCACCTCCCTCGCCGATACAGAGCCGTGATAGATTTCCAGAGGCCACAAACAGGGCGGAGGTTCCTAATCTCCTCTTTCAAAATGGAAGTTGTTTGTCCCGTACGTCTTCTAATCACACTCGTTGCCGATGGCGATGGTCCCTATCTGTCCTTCGGATGCAGAGTGGGGAAGCCAAGGCACGGCACGCGGAGGGTTTAAAACGGCCCCTCAGGCAGTAGAGAGAGCAGAGAGAGCAGAGAGAGCAGAGAGAGCAGAGAGAGTAGAGAGAGCAGAGAGAGCAGAGAGAGCAGAGAGAGCAGAGAGAGCAGAAAGAAGAAACTGCAGAGAGAGCAGAGAGAGCAGAGAGAAAAGAGAGAGCAGAGAGAGTAGAGAGGAAAGAGAGAGCAGAAAGAGTAGAGAGAACAGAGAGAGCAGAGAGAGGAGAGAGAGAGCAGAGAGAGCAGCAGAGAGAGTAGAGAGAGCACTGTGTCTGGTGTGTGCCCCTATTTAGAATCTCACAGAGCATGGGCAACAGGCACCGAGTCTCTGTCCAGAAAGACGACTATAGTTTACGCATCTATGTGTCTGAGGAAGAAAGTGGGTTATCGGTGGTAACCTTGACTTCCGCTACATCGACCATGAGGGATTTTCCATAAAAAAAGAGAAAAAAAATCGCAGCCAATGTTTTATCATTGCATGTGGCTATACATTTTGAGTTTGTACGTCATTTGTACGTGTATGTCCCTGAGGAATGTGATGCTAATATCATTCAGGCTCCACAAAACAATGTGAAAGCCTGTCTTCCCTACTGTGAAGTAAAAACATGGAAATAGCTTTCTACTGTTTTTTTTTCTCTCTCAGTCTTTCCTTAAGTCTGTAATGATGTTATTCATTGCATGGTATGTTGTGGACCCAAGATGGCACATCAGAATGCAGAAAAATATGACAATATTATTTAAAAAAATAAACTCCATGTTTGCATACTATAAAATATAATAATAGTTAATACAAAATATTTAAATAGACTCCTCCCAACATATTGACCATTTATTTTTATATTAAGATCATCTTACATTCTTAATTCATATTATATTACATGCTATTCCATTGAAACATTGACAACGCATCCTATTCAGGAAGAGAATGACAAAAGGGAACAGCTAATTGGCCGAGACTCACACCTGCCTGGAATGATTAAGAGGGAGGGGGGGGGGGGTTCAGTTCGCTCCAACAAATGACTCCGGTCGTTGACAAAAGGTGTTGATTCAGAGGGCAAATTAAGCCGTGAACAGGGAAGATAATGTGCCTGTGATCAATTAACACGGACACAAGGTGTACCGGCTCACTTCTAAACTTTCAGCCCGGCATCCACGGCTCGCCTTTGTGTCTTCAGACCAGCAGCAATCATTTCCTCTAGCCTGCGCTTTCCAAAGGCGGCGGGTCTGAGAGTATGGATTTAGCCCGGAGTCTCTCCCCGGGCAATGGGCTGAATAGTCAAACATGCTCACAGCAACCCTAATCTTGCTCTGGGACATTGAATCGACATGAAAGCGCATTACCACTGTTCCTTCGATCAGAAGCAAGGTTAAAACAACCCCACTCCTTCCAACAAAAAGAAGAAGAAGAAGAAAAAACAAACCCGGTAGTTTAGAATTCCCCTCGTGGCAATTGTCCTGAGCTAGGTCTGGATAAGACTATCTGTCTGAAGTCTACAGCTGTGGATGACCTGCTTATTAGCTGTGTGTCTGAAATGCAGCTCACACAGACTAGAGCCTTGCTATGCTACGGCTGAACGGATCTCTCTGGGTGACTTCTCTATTTGATCTTTGTGTTTGGTTCTCAGCGTTTCTGACTCCATGCTCAACGGTCTTAATAGGGACTCTCAACTCTGTTTCTGTGCTGGCGTGCTCCTGAAAAAATAGTATAAAACTATTTTACATAACTATAGTTTAAAACTATTTTACATGACTATAGTATATAACTATTTTACATAACTATAGTATATAACTCAGGTGTGCGCAATTCAGATGCTTCCCAAGCCGCAGTCTCGCAGCGTTTTTCGCAATCCCAACGGCATAACGCATGTTTGCTAACAGGACAGTAAGCGCTGGTTACTCGAGGAGGCACGTGTGGATCGAAGGCCTTCTGCACCCCCACACAGTGAACGAGGCCACGAAAAGTATGCAATGCACCTCAAACGGGTTCGCGCGGCGCCTTGCTCGTGGGTGGACGACGTGAACCCGTCTGGGTGTGAGAGCGACCGCTCTCCGCAGAACACACGCCGCCGAGGGAAAGAGACGATATCCATCTTTAAACAGTGAGGAGCGATAGAGGAAAGAGCGGAAACGGAGAGAGAGAGAGAGAAAAAAAAGGAAGAGAAAGAAAAAAGCGGGGCCTTCTAAAAGCTATAGCCGGGAACAGTGTGGGAGCGAGGTAATCCCGGTAAACCCACCTCTCCACTTTGGAAGAAGCTGCTCTCTCACTCTGGGCTTTGAATCCTGTCCCTCTTTGGTTTGTCTTCAAGCCGGGGAGATAGGAAGCCCGGCCGCTGCTGTTTTCTTTCAGATTACTGCCTGATGGGCTCTCCTCACAAAGCACTTCACCCCCCCAACGCAGGTTCAATGAGGATCCAAATCACACCATGTATTAGGACACTGTCTGGAAACACTGCATGGACACAGTCCAATGCAGCGTGCTGTATATGTGGCAACGAATAGCACGGAATAGAATGTAATAGGATAGAATGGAATAGAATAGAATAAAATAGGATAAAATAGAATAGATCTGAATTGAGTAGAATAGAATAGAATAGAATAGAACAGAACACAAATGAACAGAATAGAATAGAACATAAGATTACATTAGATTAGATTCAACTTTATTGATTGACTTTGTAATCAAATAGAATGGAATAGTATAGAATGGCTGACACAATACAACACAAAACCAAAAAATACAATTGTATGTTGTGTACTACAACCATGCTGTTGAAAGGAAAGACGGGGTCACAGAACCATGGAAATTTGGCATGACATATAATATGAACACATCACATTGCCACCTATGGCAGTGTAATCGTGCTGGCACATCCATTCTAATCTTTTTACGTCTATAATGTGTAAAATCGATTTATTGTAAATCGCAAGAAGGGCAGTAAATTAAGTAACATTACAATATATTCTATTTTATTAAGAACACAGAAAATTACATATACTATGTCATTCAAATTATATTCAAATGTTCCCTACAACAACACACAAGTTTTTCAGTACCGTATGGGTGAGTTGTAAATTATAAAACGGCTCTGTTCAACAAGATAAGCCAACAGCAACTGAGCAAAAACAAGTTTGACCGCATTCCGTTTTCTATCTCGGTCAGCGCGCACGCTAGCAAAGTGGAAACAGAGCGTAATACTGCATAAGCAGTTCACCCCGCACGACACATGTTCCTTCCTCACAGCGAGCCGTGTTACATTTGGCACGAATAACATCTCTCTTCAGAGGAAAACCCAACGAACACGTGTTCCGACGGCGTCCCCCTCCTTCGATGCCCCCGTGTTAACGACGGCGAGGAATAATGTTGTACGCCACCTATGGCCTCGGCAAAACACAGCGCGTATCGGGGGGGCCCTCGGAGGGGGTTTCATGCAGTGGATCACGGTCCGTTCTCTGGAGAGCCGCAAACCGCATTATCTTAAATGACCAAACCTGAACTTTTTACATTTTATATGTCATAATCCTCTCTCCCTGCCCCGACCGAGCCCCGTCAACTACCCCCCCCCCCCACCCCCCCCCACCTCCGCCGTATTCCCCCCAGCCTGCATATGCCGTATGACTATTAGGTTATTGGGAAATTCACCACAGATGTCACCCCAAGATGGATGTGGCCGTTCCGATGTGTGAGGAATGGAATCCGAGCGCGGCCTGAAAGACGATCCCAGTCAGGATGAAGAGAGAGAGAGAGAGCGGAGGGAGGGATGGAGGGATGAAGGGATCGAGGAGGACGGGGGACGGTGAACGAGGACGGTCAGCTGCGAAAACAGAGGCCGTGCCAGATAAGGGGGTTCGGGTTCCGTCCGCCTTTCCCCGGGACGGACGGCGGCTCCAGACCTGGCACGGCTTTGGAACCCCGGAAACATCTCACGGTGTTAATTAAGGGCTACTTACTGTAAGGGAGACAGGGCCGGGGGGGGCCGGGGGGGCGAATAACCCCAACCCCCCCGACCAAACCGTCTCCCTTCGCCAGAAATTCCTCGTTGTGTTTCATGACCGACAGGGACATTTCAACATTAAATCCTACATCGTGGGTTCCATAAGTAATAGTCGGAATTAGACGAAGGCGTAAAATGGCATACTAATATACTACTATACACTCGTGTCGTACTTTTGACCGACGATGGCGATTGGAGTGTTTTGGATCGATAGGCCTTGTGTGTCGCGCTCAGGTGACGCATGGCTCACTGGTCTCAGAACGACGCGGCCCTCGCTGGAAGTTCAACCCCACCCCTGCTCCCCTGTTTTGTGCAGGGATCCCACTGTAATCGAATGAATTATGCTGTGGTGTTTAGACCATTTTGATGTGAGTGGTGCTTTATCATTTCAAATGGGCAACGGCCAGAGTTTTGAGATGGTAGGAGAGGGACCGTGTGGAGGGATTTTTATTCATGCCTTCGGTTGATGTGTGTGTGTGTGTGTGCGTGTGTGTGTGTGTGTGTGTGTGTGTGTGTGTGTGTGTGTGTGTGAGTGAGTGTGTGTGTGTGTTTGCATATCAGTACGTATGTGTGTGTTTGCATGCTGGTGTGTGTGCGCGGGAGACAAGGTCATACCCCTTTCAAACCCTTCTGAAGCACATCAGTGGCTTTTCCTCGACAGGAAATAGCTGCTGCTGATTATTATTAGGTAGGATTCATAAATTCTTCACAGGCAGTTGGAGTTACGGGGCCTGATGGCTTCCGTGTGTGCGACGGGCCAGCCAAATGCCCCGTCCGCGATCCCAGAGAAAGATGAAGAGGCTCCCTTTCCTCTGAGGAAATCTCAAAGACTGTATCCAGTTAGAGACAAAAGCGCCCGGAAGCAAAACGCCACATCAGCTGGCCTCTCCACATCGCTAAAAATTCCGATAAAACGTACATATTAGCATGACCTTGTACATCTAATGTTACAGACAGATACCATCCCCCCTGAAAATGCATAGCTAGTTTTTTTTTGTGGTGGCATACATCGGTATGTACATGGGAGCTCACAAAACTCAATTTGTCAACCCCCTAATATGTTCCAAAGAACTGTTCGCTCGGTCCGCTCTACGCAACATCAATCCTTCTGGTGGTTTATCTGCTTTGGTTTTTAAAGTTGACTTTTTTTTTTTTTTTTTTTTTTTACCTCTGAGAACGAAAAAGAACAGAAAATTCTGTTTTACTTGGGAAATGAATATACCACAGCTACGGGCCACTGTTCAATAGTTAAAAAAAATGATACTCTCAAACTCTGTTTGCGCCCCCTAAGTCCCAGCCTTGCTAGGATAATCTGGCTGCACCCTGCATAGCAGAGGAGTGCCTAAGTGACTGGGTGGAGGTTTTTATAAACTGGGACATTGTGACCCCCGGGGGATTCTTATGACGGCCACTATTGCTTCAAAAACGGCATCTGTCTGTTTAGTTTGATTTCGTTTCTTTTTTTCTCTCGCTCCCTCAAAACTCCCTTTGCCTCATAAATAGATTTTGATGGATACGCTCGCCTTCTCTGTTCCCATAAAGTCAGTGATGAATGCCGTGCATCTCCCCACACTGTCCTTCCCTCGGGATACACAGGCGGACACAGACAGCGCACACCCCCAGCAATGACCACCTACAATTAAAATGTACATGGGTGTAAAAGGAACTGGTTAGGTATGTTGAGACACTAGAGAGAGCCAAGGCAGTGTGGGTAAATGAGTCTTTTGATGTTGTCAAATCCCCTGCAGTTTTCTTCTGGCAATGGGTTTACGTATTTCAAACAATTTAAAAAGACTACGGATAGGGGATTCACACACTGATCGACTTATTTTTTATTTTTTAAGTGGGACACTTAGGCCTGAATTGAAGACCTTGATGTGGATGATTGTATTGATTGTTGTTGTTTATTTGAATGTGATGAAAGAAAAGGGGACTGGTATTCCGTTTCCAAAGCACTTCAACATCGGGTCAGAAACTCTAACATCAAACTAAAGTGTCACGCCAGCACTTTCATTTTGAACACGCATTCACCAGCATGCGTGCAAGAATCAGATACGATACAATGTCCAAACTCTTCATCACCATCATCCTCATCAAATCCATAAAGCACTCTCTTTGAGCTGTGAGAAAAGGGTGGGCGTGTGTGTGTGTGTGTGTGTGTGTGTGTGCGTGTGCGTGTGTGTGTGTGACCAGCAGCTTACTTTTCCAGCTTTATAAAAGGGTGTTGAAATGACACTGGAGAGGTGCTCTTCGCACCGTTTCACTCTGGTAACGGCCGGCGAGAACAACTCTGTGTGATCTGGTCATGTGTGAGGAATCCTAAAGGTCACCGAGGTTAAATGGTATTTGATTAAAATCAGTAGATCGGCCAACGTGCTCCCTCTGTCTCTCTCTGACTCAAACACACACGCACACACACACACACAAACATACACACAAATGTACACGTGTTTACATACACACACCCTCACATAAACGTCTACACACAACCACACGTGCACACACGCACGCACGCACACACACGCGCACACACACTCACACACACGCACACAATCTCTCATCATACCCTACTGGGAATAGACAAGGGAAATAGCCTCCCCAGACCAGATTTGTGAAAGAGAGGTTGATGTTGCTGGAGTGGGCTGTGTGTGTGTGTGTGTGTGTGTGTGTGGGGGGGGGGGTTGTGCTGCTATAAGTGCAAGTCTGTAAGTGTGTCTGTGTGTGTGTCTGTGTGTATCTATGTGTGTCTCAGTGTGTTTTTGTGTGTGTGTGTGTGCGCGCGCGCGCGTGTGCATTTGAAAGGAGCTATAGGATGAGGAAGAGGACCTGTGTGTGTGTGTGCGTTCGCCTGGCGAAGAGGCTTGCCACTGTTTATCCAGGCGCGGTGAATCCAATTGGCCTGTGGCCTGCTTTCCAACCCTATTAACTTGCTCAGCTGTGAGGAGCACTCGACGGACCCTGCCAATATCTCATTTCTCCCCTCCGCTGATAAGATCGGCCCGAGATATTCAATGGCGCTCACTTCAGCTCCATCACAGATGCCGGAGCCAGAGGCGGGCCGGCACCTTTTCAGAGCGCGCTCGTCCGTCTGTCCCCGGATAGATCTCCTTCTCCGTCTCCCCCCGTTCCCTCACTTCCGTCCTTTCCATTTCCTGTCTATTTCTTTCTCTCTCTTTTTTTTTTATTTTTTTTTATCTCTTTCTATCTCTTTCTTTTTATCTGTTTCTTCTTTCTCCATTCTCTCTTCTCTCGTTTTATTTTTGTCTTTACCGCTGTTTTATTGCTCTTAATTTTTCCATCAACTCCCCCTCAATCACCCCCCACCCTGCCTCCTTTTTCCTCCTTTTCTCTCTCTCTCCTACCTTCTTGTACATACACAGTCAATGACAACGGGTGGGGTGGGGCGTGGGGGGGGGGGGTTAAGGAAACTGGGGTAGTAACTGAGGTAACTTCCAGTCCCTTGGCTGTGTGCTTCTACCCCCAGACACGGATCAGGTCACCCTCCATAGCCAGCCTCCGTTCGTCTGACAGGAGAGGGAAAGGGGATTGCTCCTTATCGCGGCCTCCCCACAAAGAGCCAGGCCCGGCCCGCGTGATTAGCATCCCTTGGTGGGGATGTGTCAGACCTATTTCTATCAGAGAGACAGATTGAGGCTTTCACTCTGGGGGCTGACTGACACATGGACCTGACCGCCAGGACGACATTGTTATTTGAGTTAAGAAATCAATTTGTATCAAATGTACACTGTAATTTATTTGTTGGCTTTGAAGGGAACCTGGCTAAGATAAATAGGAATGGACTTCTGTTTTTTTCTTTCTTTTCTACACGCTCTCTCTCACCCTCTCTCTCTCTCAATCTCTCTCTCTGTCTCTCTCTCTCTCTCTTTCTCTCTCTCTCTCTCTCTCTCTTTCTCTAGCTTAACCGATAAAGTCCCTGTGAAGCCCCATGATAGTCTCCCCTGTCAGAGTAAAAAGTGACAAACACGTTTAAAGTTGTGCAGTGATCTTTAAATCTCAAAAAGAACACCTTGTTGGACATGATAGAACATTTTCCCTCTCTCCTCCCATCTGTCAGTGAGCAGTGCTGACATATAGCTTTAGTATTTTTGCTGACATTTGCTTTATCGCGTACATCTAGCAGCCAACCCAAAAAAAGAAACGACGAGCGACGTTTGTTACTTTTTTGTATTTTTCACTCCATTCTCAGCGGGAGTCCAAGCGCCAGGATCAAGATGGCCTTTCAGGATTCAAAAGATTAAATGTTTTACATCTTGTGTCTCAAGCCTCAGAAACAATCACCATGCTCTGTGATATGTATCCTGTCGCCAAATGTCTCAAATCTCAGTAAAAAAAACTGAACGATTATTTTTTCTCACACGTAGAATATTCATGACTTAATTTGGGGTTTAAAAACATTCTGTGTGGTTGAAGGTGAATTTTTAAGATGATAAAACTTCATGATGAAATATTTTGGGAATAATTCACTGGATCTGCCATAATGCTTTGCACACAGAACCTGCCTTCAGGACAAGAATGTGCAGTAGTTTGTAAACAAAGGTCCAGAACAAACTAGCTCAATCTGGTTTCATTTGGGTTGTAGCTTTACCCTCTGGCTAAATCGGAGGAGGAAAACATTCGGGTGGATCACGCCACGCAGACTTTGAACACTCCACTCACCAAGGCTCACTTAGAAAGGAAAATGTCTCAACGCTCCCTGATTATTTTTCACAGCTCGGTGGGCATTCAATCTGCCGGGTAACTGTAACTGGCCGGCTCTAGTTCACCTTGAACCTGAAGTTACTATAAAACCAAGGATTTTGAAATGACACGCTGACACGGATCAACGATGTTAACAACGGTCAAATTAAGATGGTACACTTTTTAATTAGTGATCGCATCACAAATACACATGTGCACGTGGGATACAGCGGAAAGCTTTGGTAATGAGTGCGTTATTTTACATATGTTCTGTACAAACACAGCAAAACTGAATATGTCAGGTGCACTCACACACTTATGATCACTTGTGGCAGGCCCCCTCCCATCCCGAACCCCCCCCCCCCCCCCCGACCATTTCAAATGTTTCTCTCCTCACAGTTGCTGCTATAAATCCACTTGTTTGTGTGTTTGTGTGACGAGAAAGCTTGTCTGCAGGACAGTATTGTAGTGCAATCGGGCAGGAAGAACCCTATGTCCTTTCCCGTATCTAAGGATGTGAACG
>JAVQJS010121490.1:0-16341 GCA_036024795.1 Galaxias rostratus | reverse complement strand
CTTTTGAAATTTTCCTTACTAAAATAAAAACTCTGCATTACATATAAAAAGACAAAAAAACACTTGCAAAGGAAATTAGTCCACTGAAAACAATTCTTCCTTCAAACCTTTTATCTTTTCATTTCTTTTCTTAAAAAGAGAACAAAAATGTTTGCATAATTATCGGTGCTGACACACACTGCACTAGTGGAAGACACTATGCCGTTTTCAGTAAACTACATTCCCTTTTGCAACTGGATTTGTCCCACTTTTCCAAAATAGGGCACTCTTGCTGTAACACATTTATATACTTTGGCAGTTCTGACGGAGCAAAGCGAACAGAATTGACCTTTACTTTTCTAATCAAAACCATGTCCAGCTGGTTAAGTGATCATTATTAGCTGATAGTACTAAGGACCCATTAAACAGTTACATTGTGTTACATTGTATTTGCTGACAAGGTTTTTCTGCTGACCTGTGAAGTACGTCGTTTGATTACTGCGTCCACACGTTGGTTCTGGGTCAGGAACCCGAGGCTGTTGCTTCTGTGAAAGGGAGTAAAGGAAGAGGACGAAGTGCCATGGGACAGTTCAATAGGGGGATTCACAGAGTGATTCAAGCAAGGCAGGAGAGACGGAGTGAAAGCAAAAGACACGAAATAGAGAAGGGTTGACTCGAGATGAAAACATGGGTTTAGGGCAGAGTTTCTTTCCTTTACATTCAACTCACACACAGGAGTCCATTTCCTGATGCTACAACAGGCCCCTCTCAAACACAGGCAAAGTCCAAAGCAAGGGTGTAGGATGGGCTGGGATCAGCGGCGGCGCAGGAGAAGGAGGCTGGGGACAAAGGTATGTGGTGGGGTAATGCCGAGTGAGCAGAGTGGAGTGGACTACTGCTCGGCGCTGTAGAGGCAGTGTTTCGGGGGCCTGGACCACACTGGACCGGGAGGGGGGGGCAGTCAAGTGCTTCTAGCTGCTTGCTCTGGCTCATGTCCGTACGTATGCATCTCTGTCCAGGGCAGGAAGGCAGCGGAAGGCTGGGTGGGCAGAGGCTGGAGGGGTGCCAAGGAATCAGGGCGGGGGTCAGGTGTTTGCGTGTCATCACCTGCACTCGACAGCCACAGTATTCTGTGTGGGGGAGGCAGAGGAGGGACTCATGCCCGTGTCTGAAGAACCCGACGACGTGGACGCTGTAGTGTGGGAAACTGACAGCCAGAGATAGAGAGGACAGAAAGACAGGTTAAGCATGAGTGTCAAGCTTGCGTAAACAACCGCTAGTACAAAAGGAGAAATTAATGATTCAAACCGTATCTACTGTGCGGCTCAGGGTTTGAAGAAGAAAAGAAAGAAGAGTGAAAGAAACCCTGCATTCCTACCTTCTCTTTCCTTCTTCTTGATTCTCTTTCTCCTGCGATCGATTGAAGCCACCTCAGACTTGAGGGACATGTAGTATTTCCTGATCTCCTGCAGCTTGTCCTGCAGAAAAGAGATCCGTTCGCCACTCGACATGCTGTCCAACTCATCTGGAGATAGGAAAGTAGACACTGAGGTTACTCAAAGAATCAAACAGATTTCCACATCAGTCAACACAGGCTTTCATACAAGCTTGCGTTAAGAGCTATTAAACAACATATACAATGTTGGTTTCTGAACACCTCAAATTGATTTTGAGGGTAAAAAGAGAAAAAAAAAAGTCAGGAAGAATTATCATGACACCAAATGTATTTAGGTAGACAATGTTTAGGATTTACTGAGAGGGAAGGTCCACTTGTATGTGCGTTGTGGCGAAGGGAAGCCCTGCTTGTCCTTGTGCTTCTCTTTGTCATGGTCTTTGCTGTGAGGGGAGGCCAGCCCATGGCCTGGTGAGCGGGCGAGCTTATGGCCCTTTGACACAGGGTGTTTGACTGGGGTCATCTTATTGGGGGTGTCCATCACAGACAGGTCTTCACTGTCACTGCTGTGGCCTGGAGCGGGACGAGAGGAAGTCAAGTGTCAAAGATTCATAAGAGAAGGATCGAGTTGCACATGAGTGTAGCTACGACATTAGGTGTT
This sequence comes from Galaxias rostratus, assembly GCA_036024795.1. Taxonomy (NCBI): domain Eukaryota; kingdom Metazoa; phylum Chordata; class Actinopteri; order Galaxiiformes; family Galaxiidae; genus Galaxias; species Galaxias rostratus. Next base: position 14,308 of record JAVQJS010121490.1, on the reverse strand, counting down.
CTGAGCATTGCTGTTCCTAAGCGCGACGGCGCTTGAGTTTCTTAAAGAACCGAAAGCCCCATGAAACGACTTACCTGCCCCATTCTTCTCCGACTTGGCGGTTGTGCTTGGTCGTTTCTGGTTTCGTTTCTGCTTTTTAGCAGAGGTGCTGGAGTTGCAGTCCATTAATCTCTTTTGGCCTGCAGGCAAAGCAAAGGTAAAGTGGATGTTTATAAAAACGTACAGCTCAATAATAAAAAATGCTGGTTGATGGTGGCAGTTCCAATATAGGGGGGGGAAAAAGGGAAGCCTTACCTCTGTCCTTAGTCTCTTGCAGCGAAAGGGAGGAGTTTGACGAAGAAGTGCTAGCATCGAAGCCATGGTTGGACTCGTTCTCGCCAAGCCCTTCCTGAGACTCCCCGCTGCATGGCACGCTGTCCACCTCAATGGTAGCATCACTCTCACTCCGCGTGCTGTGGCTCTCTTCCAAACTGGGGCTGGAGTTGGGTACCGAGGCAGAGGGAAAGGCCCTGGTCTGGGGCTGGGAGTGGTGGGGAGGATGGGGGACCGCGGAGGAGGACTGATGGTGCGGCTGTTGGTGAATCTTCTGTTCGCTCATCATCATAAGAAGCTCCTCGGGTTTCTCTTTCTCGTCGAGGTCATCGAGATCCACCTCGTGGCACATCAGCGCTTCAGGGCCTATCTGAGGCATGAGCTCCTCGGCCGTGGGGCCTTGAAGGGCTTGCTGGTGCAGCTCCGTCGTGGAGCATACCCCCGAGGCCTTCTCCCCTAGACAGTGCTGGATCTCAAGAGTGAGAGAAGGCATTTCGACTGTAACATCTGGCTCGTTAGCTGCCAAAAGACGATCTTCTATTCTGTCCTTCTGCTTCTCTTCGGTCTTCCTCAACCTCTCATCTCCTTTCATCGCCGCTTCACTTCTCCTCTCAGCCTCGGCCCTTTTTGCCGGCGAGGTCATGGCCGTCTTCGGGGAGGATATCGTAGTTTTAGGTGAAGCGCTCTTTGACTCCTCCCTCCGGTCCAATCGCACTTTCTTATCTGGCGTTCGTTGTTCAGTGGCTTTGCGCTTGGCCACAACACTTCTCTCCTCTCTGCAAGAAGATTCTTCCTCGGTTGCAGAGTCTGTGTCGGAGTCACCAGAAGGTTCTGTGGGAAGGTGCTGGCTGGGTAGAGGATGCAAGACCACTTTCAAATCATCCTGCCTCTTCAAGAGGTTGCGAGGGCAGGGGGGCGAGGACTGCGCCTCTGTGTGGTTAGGAGTGGAAGTGGTGCTGGTGGCCATAGTGGTTATCTGAATGTTGGTGGGCGGCGATTCAGAACCAGGTTCTCTTAAGTTGCTCCTGCGGCCTTTACCCCTGGGAGACACAGGAGACCTGCTCTCTTCATCTTTAACTTTGTCTGCAATAGGAGACATCTTGTGCTGCTTGTCTGGGACAGGAGACACCGTGGCTTTGTCTTGGACTGGCGACATTTTCAGCTTATCCTGGACAGGAGACATTTTGTGTAGCCAATCAGAAAGTGGGGACATCTTGTTCACTTTCTCCTGTACAGGAGACGATTGCTTGTCTGGGACAGGCGACATGGCTGCTGCGGGCGGTTCTTCTCCTTTCTCCGGCTCCCTCCTGTCTGGCATTTGGAGCAGGTTGTCACCCGGCTCCTGAGGCATGCTGGGACATGGCGGTGCAACAGCGGGTGGTTGTGGCGATGTTGCCATGGTGACGGCAGCATTAGCAGCGGCGGCGGCGGCTGCTGCTGCCTCGGCTCTGACTCGCTCCACGCGTCTGTCTTCCTCCTCCTCCAGCTTACGGGCCGTGGCGGGGTCCGTCCGCTCCGCCCACGCCGGCTTCTTTTCAGGACAGTCCTCCGATTCGCTGTCCTCCGACGAGTTTCCAGACTCTTCTACAAGGACACGCAGTCAGCACAGGGTTACTGTACAGCAGGTTAAATGCCATCCCTAAATTAGGCCATATTCTAAAGAGACGTATCATGCATGCGCTGACTGGTGTCCTTATGTACGGCCTACCGTTAGATGCTCTGTCTGAGTCGTACATGCCAGAGGTTCTCCTTGTACGTCGGCGTGGGGTCCCTATATGCAGAGAGAAGGGAAGAGTTCAAAACAACAAAGGATTACGGAGGAGGAGAAAAATAAGAATTTGAGTATTAAATGGGAAAAGCCTCAGTGTTATTTTTTCTCCAACACCTGTGTATGAGTAACGGAGCTTTGTACACGGAGGACACTCCCCCGTAAGCACACCAAACGTTGGAACAAAAACATCACTGGTGTGTCTGCAAAATGACTCCGCCGTGGTCTTACCATCTCCGTTGGCCATGGAGAGCGTGTCCGAGGGCCGGCTGCTCTTACTGCTGGATCGGCCCTCGCCGCTGGGGGTCTTGGACACGCTTCGGGTGGAGCTCGGAGGAGTGGTCCTGACGGAGGGCCGGCCACGCTTCAGTCCCAGCTTGGCCTGCTTGTCCTCCTCCTTCTCTCCATCCTCTTTGTCTTTGTTCTGGGGAAGCCATTGTATGTTACACGTAAAGCATATGTGCCCAAGTATTCGCTTTCCGCTGTCCTTGGATGATCCTATGAATTCAACTTTGAAAGTCCAGAAGGTAGTAACTAAGGACATATTTTAATAAATTATTCATGATGGCAATATTGTCTCACCTTGACTTTCTTTTTCTGTTTCTTTTTTGTTCCACCTTTATCACCGGGCCAGATGATGCGGTCTGCTTTTACCCACTCATCATACCTGATGAAAACATTTGAACCAAATGAAACGACAGACACCAGCAGAGGACAACAGGGACGGATTGCTTTAAATAACAGGCCTAGAGATTTATGTCCCCCAAGGACATCCAAACACCGAGTGAAGTCTTACCTGACGTTCCAGCCATAATAGTGCACTAGATAAAGCTGGTCTCCGTCATCAGTGTCAGTCTTCTTGATGTTGGCCTCATAGATCTTCTGGGTTTTTCCTCGGCCATACTTCACCCTCACCTTCGTTCCTGTAACAGAGTCCTCGTCTTCATCCTCGCTTCTGAGAAACACAACAGACGTGGACAGGTCAGGTACTTCCATCAGAGTCCATTATGCATATATATACCTATTACAGGTCCAGGGAGAACTAAGGAGCTACTTGAGGCAACTTGACTAGATGACATCAAACACCCATCTCCATCTCAGATCTTACCGTTCTCTGTTTCTCCGGTCTTCGTCCTCATCCTCCTCTTCGTCATCTTCCTCTTCATAATCCTCCGACTCCTTGTCAGAATACTCCTTATCTTCCATATGTCGGTTACTGCGCCTCCTGCCTGGTGTGTCTCCGCCCATCTCGGGGCGTTCCTTCAGCTCCTCGCTGATGGATTCTTCTACAGCATGACTCTCCTCTCTTGGTTTTTCCTCTTTTATCTTTTCCAGCTTGGCCACTGGCTCCTTATCCTCCGTTTTAGTCGGGGTCACCACACACTTTCTCCTCCCCTGAGGGATGAAAGATGACAAAAAAAATTCACAAACAAATTCGGACCTACAGCAATACTTAATAGTAGTCCCACAACAGCAAAAAGTGTTGAAACGGCCTGAATATGGAAAAAGTCTATTGTTTAAGACCCGGTATAATTTCAGGTCCTATCTTAATAAACATCTGACCCAATGATTTAATCTGAAACAAAAGTCCACATTAAGTTGCTGGCTCACTCTGGGGGATGTGTGGGTCTCTTTCTGTCCGTCCTTGTCACTCTCACTCTCTGACTCCACCACTTCCGCCGCAGCCTTCTCCTCCGGGCCGGCGGCTTCCGTCTTGATTGGCGAGATCTCTTTCAGCTCTGGCACCTTCTGACTGGACGGGGCCGTAACGGGACGTGGCTCATTGTGGTGGATGGTCCTGAACTGGATCAAGGCCGATCGGCAATACTCTTCAAAGCCGTACAAGTACCTACAAAGATACACAGTCAAAGTAAGCCTGCGCATACTAAATAGAGACGGGCCAATATAATTTTTTGACAGCCGATACAGAGCACAGAGAATTGCCAACACCCAATTCAGCATTTTAGGCCAGTACCAGCCCGACACCAATCCTCTGTATCAGCCCAGCTCTAAAACAATCACCACCCCTGGGCCCTGACATAAGCAAAATCAAAATAACATTGTAAGGGTCTGCTTGAGAGAGAAAATCTTAAAATGCTCCATTGCAGAGCGAATGTACTGATGATGTGAGTAGACAACCATAGAGTCCAAGGGACAATCTTCGCCAAAGACTAGATGCCTAACTAATCAGACACAACCATTTTCAGCAGAGTGCAGAAAAAAAGAAAAAAAAACATACTTTCTGTACGCCGTCTTGACATTGTAGGAGGCAGCCGAGTTGAGAACAGGGATGCCCAAATCCATGTAGATCTGCTTCCACACGGTGCCACTCTCAATCTGAAAGAAGAGACAAAAGAAACAATGGGCATGAAAACAAAGTATAGTAAATCACTGGGTAAGACACCTGGTCATCCAAAAGTGAAAATTCAAGATTGGTAAACCGTAGTATTTTTTAGGCGCGAGGCATCGTGCAAAATCTGCAGTTGGTTTGTGACCTTGAGCCAACTGAGCAGAGGCAGTATGAGAAAGGGGGCTATTTAAAACACGCAGAAACACCTGATTGTGTACTGCTGCAAAGAAGTGTGTTGTGGGAAGGAGGGGGGGTAGGCAGGCTGAGAGCGCCAGAGTCAGAGGGAGGCAGATGTTGGCAAAAGTAGAGAAATGCAAAAATAAGAAGTCAGACAAAAGAGAGGGGTGGGCAGACCAGATTAGAGAGTGTGGCAGTTATTGAGGGAAGAGGGGGAATGCAAGGGTGACTACAGAACATTAACTTGGGCTGGCAGGAAGGCCGTCTTAAATGAAGAGAGACAGAGAAAAAGAGAGTGTATAGTCAAACTCACATTGTGGCATCCTCCCTGGTGGTAGACCAGTCTGAAGAGCTTGAAGAGGTTTAGATCCTTGTAGCCCAGAACTGGAGGTTTGTTAATTGGAGTGCCTGAGCAGATGGTAACACGTTAACATCAAAGAGATTTAGTTATTTGGCTCTCTGTTCCAACAGTAAATGTATAGAGTAAAGAAGAAAGATACCCATAAGAGAAAGGAGGAACAAATATATCAGTGCCATACCATTCCAAATTTAAACAGCACCCAAGTTAGAGAAATACACCGTTGAAACATGTGAAGACAGGAAAAATATTATGTCATACAGAAAGGGGTCCAGGCTGACCTAACAGGCTTCCAGCGATAACTTGGTAAGATCAAAGTATTTCTGTGGCAGAATACAGTGATATTTCTAACCTCGTTGATGACCCCTTCACTCCAGGAGAAGTCACACAAGGCCACCGTTCAGGTTTTACTACATTGTTAAGGTAAGGGGGTGCCTCTCGGAAAACTATGAATGATTTGTTACGTAAATTAAAAACCTAATAACTATCGAGTATATACACAGATTATAATATACTTGAAATGCTTATGGTGTATGCTTTTCCCAGAAAAGTAGTAGATATTAGCAAGTGTTCTTTCCGAATAGGCCAAAATCAACGATACTCTACTCTTTGCTGGTTAGAAGTTGATAACTGGTAACTTAAAAAATATATATTTCTTCAATTGTATTAAAGATCTGAAAGATCTGTTTCGTAAACTGGTATGCTCGTGCTGTCATCTTTGTTTGTAAAGAGGAGGGGAGATGCTCCACTTTATGGAGACGAGACTGTATAGTCTTTGTGGTTTACAAGAGATTGCCGCAGGGGTTTTGCAAGAGAACTGTGCTCAGCTGCTACAAGGTTCAGAGTTGGACTGGGGTTAGCGATTATTTGGTCCTGAATATAAACTGACACTTATTAACAAATGCTCTGAGAGAAGATACAGGCGTATCCTATGAGTGTCTTAGGCCCTGAATTTACCCTCTCAAAAGAGGATACCTTCCCATATATCAACTCATATGCACACATGTAGCGAAGCATTGTGATGCAAATTCTTGGTGCTTTCACACAATTCTCTAGACTTCTACTGCACCTTTAAACATCCCAAATGGCTATGGGAAGCAGAGTTTTTCATGCCTTATAATCCTCTGTGGTACCTCTACAGTTCAGTGGAAGTGCACACAGGTATATTAAAGAGTAAGTAGTTAATATGCGAGATACACCAGGATTTCAACTTCAGAAAGATGAAGCTCACCTCTGTCCTCCATGAACTTGTACAGTTGTTGAAGAAAGTAGTCCCTCTCCTCTGGGTCCAGCTCATCATCAGGCTGATTGAACGCACGAACAAAGAAAAAGAAGCAAAAAAGAAGAAGGAGAATGTGTTTAAGCCTCCCACAGCAGTAGCAGCTCCAATCACTCAAGTGAAGATCAACCATTTCAATGTATCAAATATCAGCAAACAGGATGGACACTGCAATCTGCTAAGTAGCCCAGCAGTGTTACTAGTATTATCCAATATCATGGGATATACATAACAAGATGGTACGTTTCATTCTGATTGAGCTCAAAATGAGCTGTTGTGACATGAAGAGGTAGGGAATTGCTATTAGGATCCAGTATGGACTTGGCCAATAGGAAATCAACCCTAGCAAGCATCCACTGGCGACTAGCCAATCTCTACACAGCTCTACGCCTTGCTCTCCCTTTCTGCCCCACCTCTACTGGCCCTCGTCCAATCCACAACAGCTCCTCCTTCTCAATCCCTCAACCATAGGAAGTGAGCAGCGTAAGCGGGTTACTATGGAAACGGAGTCAGACGCCATTCGAATGGCCATTTGTCCAAGCCGTGGGAGCCAAAAAGAGTGAAGCATTGTTTTGTGTGTGTGTGTGTGTGTGTGTGTGTGTGTGTGTGTGTGTGTGTGTGTGTGTGTGTAGGGGATTCTCTGGCCCTCACATGCTGTGTATCTATTCACCACGCTGGCCCAATCAAGGTGGCTCAAGCACACAAGATGTCACAGCGTAGGAATGTACTCTGCATCAATGGCCACTGTAGGCTTCATTGACAAGAGCAAACATTTCTTTATTGCGAACTTCTTTAATAGTCAGATGCTCCTCTACCAAGAGATTTGCTAAAACATCAAAAATAAAATGCTTTCTACCCCACGCTGGTGATGTGCACTGTGCATTTTGAGTGGTATAAGCATTAGGTATATCACAAAGAGGCAAAAATACTGGCTGCAAGAGTACTGAAATGTATTGTCAATCCCACCACCCTGTTTACCATAATAAATCATTTTAGTTGGGATCTGAACATATTCATGTGGAATCTACTCAGTAGCTAAATAAATTACACCAAGCTAATATAAAAGGAAGCACTGTTGCCTAAAAAATAAGGAATTGTATGCCAATTAATTACTTTTACATATTTTAGCAAGAGCCTCTTTCAAAAGAAAAAAAACTGTTGACTTTCTTAAAAATTGTCCCAACAAATGCACTGTAGTAGTGGACGAAAAGGGAATTGTGGCATCAGAAATCGTCCTAAGCTTTATCCTAGCTTCTTTTTTTATACATGTGCTACAACAACATGTCTTTGAAACGGACCATTTATTTGCATAAATAAATGTAATACACAATAAGGCAACCAGAACGTTGCAAATATCACGATGGCATCTTCAGTTCATCGCAACACATGCAAACACCAGACATTTCCTACAGAACCTGTTCAGAATCTATAATAAGAGTTCCCACGTTTAAAGCCAAACTTTCATAAATGTGGGGAAATTAAATCATACATGAAATCATAAGGAAGTTATGTCTGTCAGTAAGGGACTGTCTTACCTCTTCCTTGGCAGACTTCTTTTTCTTCTTCTTTTCCTCCTCCTCCTCCTCCTCATCTTCATCCCGGTCTTCCTCCTCCTCTGCACTCTCCTTCCCCTCTGCATCCTCCTCGTCACTGCTGGAGGAGTCCAGGATCTCGGTCATGTCCATCTTCCAGCCCTCAGGGACCAGCTTGGTCTTAAGGAGGTAAATAGCCTCCTCGACACCTAGCAGGAGAAAGCCCAGGAGAAGATTCAGCTGTGTGTCTGAATATCTTAGAAGTGAATGCCAATATTTTGTTTCAAACCAAAACACTAATTAAAATCTAATGGTTTACGAACGCTTTTCTTTGTGAAAGTCCCTAAACGTAATGGCAAAGCCTGGGATAGGGCAAAAAAGATATCGTCCAAAGGTAGTGTGTATTAACATTTTAGAGATACTAAAAGATACTGTGGGAAAAACTAATACCTTACCTTTCCTTGAGGAAAAATCTGGTTTTGCGATGTTATCAATGTTAACTCCATGGACATCTTTCCTCGCCACAATGTAACTGAAAAAGAAAAGCCACGTTAAGCTATGTTAGAATACTTTCAACACTGGTCCACTAAGTTTCAACACAACACAAGGGATAAAAGAAGGTCGGTGCCACTTACAATTTAGAATCCGCAAAAGATCTGACTAAACATTGATCTTTCTTGACTGTAAGGTCATCGTTGCAGCTGGGTGACACCACCTAACCAACACAGAGGAAACGATTAGGAGTAGCTAATCATAAAGCACAACATTAGACATATACATACCAGGTGGGTACAGTAACAACTACGTTTGCAGCCGTTAACGTGATTTCATTAATGACGCAAGAGCTTTTATGTGGAGAGTGGGTACAGGGCAAAATCAACTTACCAGTGCAAGGTACCATGTAGTCTTGTCTGTTCCTGCTTGGACGCTGGATACTTTCCCCAGCATGTCATCATTAAGCCTCCTCTTGTCCTCGTCCTCATCCTCGCTTGATGAAGACTCCTTCTCATCTTCTGCCCTGTGACAAGACAAAATAAGGCAGACATTGGCAGAGGTCATGAAACTATATAAACATGTTTCAAGGCATGTTTTGATTTTGCATATTTCAGCAAGGCCAAAGTTGACAATGGCCACGCTGTGCAGGCAAACTTTTACTTAAGTAGAATCAGCTAATTGTCTATATGAAACAAGGACATGTCCTGTACCAAATTCTAGGCAGAGCCTGCATCATGTTAACCATGTAAATGAATGTGCTCATCACTAATGTATGATCGGACAGTCTTTTGAGTTTGATAGATTTAAATAATGTTACTAGATTCAAGTAGCATACTTAGCTGAACACCTTGTTACCACTCTTAACTTAGTAAATGCACATTATGTAAAAAATAAATAAAAAAATAAAAAGGAAGGGGGAACAAATCTTTTTTGGCTTTCTGTCTCTTGCATGGAGAGATTGCAGAACTTGAAAAACTCAACATTTAGCTTAGCAGCAGAGGCCAATAAGCTAGATCCCCTTCCTTAAAGTCAAACTGCACATAAGTGAGTTCAGTGACAAGAGAACATGTGCAAAAAGAAAATAAAACATGGTCCATATATTGATGTTGGAATGAACAACTTGTATAGTATGCCACACATACAATTCCTGAGACTCTAGGTGAGTATAAAACGGGTAACAAACGTAATACTGTTTTTTGAAACCCAGAGACATTTTTAGTGTTCTGACACGGCTAAATGCAATTTGCTTCACCAGGTGAGCGGAAATGACTCCAATGCCTTTCAACAGCTAGGAGTTTTCTGTGATGACCGAACGTAGAAATCACTCACTGAGCCTGGGAGGACCGCCTCCCTCCGCGGTTGGACTTCTTTCCGATGACAGGGGTTCCAAAATGTTCTGGGTTGGTCAGCGGCAGTTGGTCCAATGTCTGAACGAGGGAAAATTATAATTTTAGGTAACAAGAGCACTGCATCTGTGAAGAAATCTTTCCTGATCTGTGCAAGGGCAATAATACTCTGTTCATGAATGTAGAAAGTCTAATTTCTACATTCTAGGCTCTCCTTTAAACACTGTATTTTTGAAAAGCTAGGTAGAATGGCAGATTTGTGACATTATCATGAAAGACTGTTCCTAAAGTTTCCTCACCTCACTCTCCGCAAAATGTCTCTCTCCTTTGAGACACAAAGACGTCCTACGGAGTGTCTTCTCGTCTCCATCATCAAACACTGGAACACACCACACACACTGGTCAGAAGACACCTGGGCTTACTCTTTAGTAGTATACAGTCAGTGATAAAGACGCCTGGTCATTTTATCAGCTAATGTAGATTTGTCTTTGGAACAATGTTCTAACAACAACACATATTTGTTACCAATAGAACAAGCTTCATCATTTTTAGACACAAGTTAACTATTAGTTTGTATGCACACTGATTGGTGCATGCTATCGAGCAAGAGAAAGGGACAAGCATAGAACGAGAGATAAAGCAAAACATCATCCTTAAGGGACTGGCTTAGGAGATCGCAATTTTAGTGCAGTTTGGTAACAGCTCTACTTACCAACTGTGTACCAACTGGCATCTGTAAGTTTACCGATCACCCCCTCGCTTGAGACACCCTCATTGGTCTTCACCTCCACAGTAGATCCAACCTACAAAGGAGCAGCAGGAAAAAAGTTTAAAGTGGTTGTTTTTTCAAAACAAGTATTAGGCCACAAATATTTTATATAAAAAATGTAATTGTGCACTGAAACCAAACCCACTCTATTATACCTACAACCCCGTTCTTTTAAGTTTATGAATTAATTCAGTGTGTGAATGTACCCTTAACGGCCCTTTGACTTGATCATCTTGGACAACTTGTGATGTAGTCTCTCCTTTGAGTGTCACCTGAGTAGTGACAAAAATGGAAACACAGGGAGGTAGCCATTAAGTCAGTAAAAAAAGCACAATGAAAATAAAGGATGATGGGGAGAAGGCTATAGACAGACAGACTGTGGTTAAGACAAGCTAAGATGTCATCCCCTTGTCTATCTTACAGAGGCCAGGACAGTGACTTAGAATGAAAGTCACTGGGACAGGTAAACAATCAGGCTTGCGCCTTTAAATCACGCTCTTTAGAGATGAGTGAATTAAAAGCCTAGCAATATTGAATGTGTAAGAGACAGTTAATTTAAATAAAATGTACAGATAATGTCTGCCCAATGTCAACTATATATATATATATCTTACGTATTACAGAGCTACAACCATCCAAAAAGCATTCGGCTAAGGTGGGAGGACCTCTTCTTAAAACGGTTTATTGAACAAGCCCATACTTGCAAAAAGTCACTGCTCCACTTACGGCAAAGAGGCTACACCAATGTTTATGTTTAAAGTTGCTGTTAATCTCACCCAATGCTTAAGAAAACATTTGTGGTTTTGTGGTACTTGTAACAACAAAATGAATGACCATTTTGAACTTAGGATGCTTCTTTTACTTGAAAACTGTGTGTCTCCTTGCAACACTAATTGTATGCAGTTACTAGTATCGGCTTACAACAAATTTGCAAAAAATAAACGTTTGAATTTGGTTCCTAAGTGTGTCTTACCTTGACCTTCACCATGCGCTTAACTGTCTTAATTTTGGCCTCACAAAACGCCCCTCGATACTTGGCGCTAACATCCGTCCCCACAGTTAGATAGGCAGGCTCATCCACTGCCTAATGAGAAAGAGGAAGACATCTTGTTTATTACAGCAAAGTAATAAGTACTGCAAAAATGGCATATAGTAAAAAAAAAAAAATAATGTGAAAAAAACAAGTCTAAATAGCTTTTCTATAAAGAACTGTCTTTACACAAGGTTTATTTTCATAATGCTCTGTTGAGTAGGGGTCATATAATCGAGAATGAGATTAACATGAATTACAAACATTGCAACTTGAACTGACAGTCCATGCAAGTTACCCTGAGTAAATCGAAATGTTGGCTGAAACAATCTACACATTCTCCTGCAAAAAAGGCGTAGCCATCTTCAGATATAGTGATGTGATTAAACAAGTCAGTTAATTCTTACCTTCATATTGCAGGCTATTTGAGGGAGTCCAGCTCGAATTTTGTCTGCTGCAAAACAGAAAACGATCAATAAGAGCATGCTATGGCGTAGATCTTCACAGTTTGCTGCTTAACATTGTAAACAACTGTCGAATGAAGGTGTGTGCAATAACGCTAGAAAGCTAGCAAGATACTTCAAGCTAGCTAGCGTACTAGGCTAGTATAACGCATTCTTTTCATTTTCGAGCTCGATGCAGCCCCCTCCCTTCTGAATCAGAAATGTGTGGTAGATTGTCAACTAAACCATGTTTACTCATTCAAAACTGGAGTCTTGGCATATGTTTACACGATTAAACGTTATGTTTTAGTTATTTAGTAAATGTCAAACATTGGCAAATTACAAGGACGTTGCAGGGGAACAAAACAGAAGAGTGCGTCTTCCTTCCCGCTTTGCTAGCAATCTGACTGTGTCACGTCGCCATCATAGCTCGCCGCGGTGCACCATGTCAGAGACTGGCTGATTAACGTAAGATTAGCGTTAGCAAGCTTGTAATTTGCCCTAAACAACTAGTTATGGACGTAGACTAACTACAATATAACACAAAGAATCCGTGCAAGTTATATAACAAAATGTTCAATGTCTGGTTCAGAGGGGTACCAGAATGGGAAAAGATTAAAGAAGTCGCGAGCTAAATTTAGCTAGCAAACCATGCTAGCCTCACTAGGTAAGGCTAGCCATAAAGCTAACTAACTGAATAGTTTCTGGGTATGGCTATTTAAACCACCTTGATAGAATTAAAGTTAGTCACATAACGTTGGCTAATATAAAACAGGCCAGCCTACTTCAATAGAAGCCACACGATTTGACAATTCAGGAAAGTATCTGGTATAGAATTATTTATTTATTATCTAAATCCACAAAAGGCGCATACATTTCTTCACTGCAAAAACAAGCCGACTCGCCAACAGTGCCAATCAAATCTTAACCATCTTACTAGTATTATAATAAAAAATTAACGATAGAATTGACACGTCCCTTCGTTTTTATGGTAAGTGTGTCTTAGTAGTAAAAACAGCTTTAAATCTTTAACGTTTCTTGTCTCATTGATAATAAGAATGTGACAATTTTTTCATACTTACATACAACGACGTGAGTGCTCACCACTTGCTAGGGTTGCAAAGCAATACACGAATAACAAGCTGTTGAGCCGAAGCTGGGTTTCCCAAAATCCGATTGGATGCTAGTCGAAATAGGGAAATATGATTGGCCGTGTAATTCCTCGAATTATATTGGACATAGCTTTTCCTCCTGTTTGATTGGTTAATATAAAAGCGGCACTTTGAAGGACTTTCTCTCATAGGCTGCATGCTTTCCATTCAGCGTGGCTTTCACCAGAAACCCCGAGGTTGACAATCTGATTGGTCGTTCTTATCTCAGCCACAGCAATACACTTGTGTCATTTGTTAATGGAGCTTCCTCCTTGTGTACCCATTTCTGAAGTGAAAACGGTCACTGGAAATACGCACAACAAACAGTCTCGTTTCTTGTGTTTATAATATGAAATTGTCGACCAAAATAAAACATGGTAATTCGAGAATCCTGTTGATAGAGACGAGAAAAGATTGGTCACTGTCGATCCAATCCATTAAACCAGTTGTCCATTTGTACGCCACTGGATGAACGTCGGAGTGGGCTAAACTAAATTACGTAACCGGAAGTATGTAGAAGTAAAACAAAATATAAATTCATGTTTTCCCACCATGTTTATTTAAAAAACGTACATAATCTACAACATCATAGAAGTGGTTTTGGGGATTCTGATATCCAAAACATGTTTAAATTGGTGACGATGACGACCTATCAAGACTATAAGGTTAAGGTCGACACTAGGATCTCTTCGAAAGCCTGGTTGGGGAAGATGTCGTGGGGCTAAAATGGAACATTGTCACCGTTGCCCTCGAACGATTTTTTCCTGAAATTATTGTCGAGCTGTATCTTAGTACGGGTGAATTATCTTAATTGTCCAGAAACACAAAGACATTTTTTCGCGTTGTGGAAACCTTTACTTGGTAACGTGTCTTTTGGTCGAACAACACAAAACATCTTTTAAAAAAAGGCGATTGACTGGTTTAAGGTTTTCTACTGGATGGAATTTAGGCTTTAATAAAGTAGTAATTTGTTGCATGCCAAAATTGCACTATAAATATAAGCATCAACTGCTGTGAAACCCAAAGCCTTCACAAATATTTTTGACAAATATCTTGTCTAATATTTGTTGCACTTCATTTTATAAACAGAATCAAGCTCAGTAGCGTCCTGCAGAGATAAGTGTACTATTGTTGCAAAAAAAGCCAAAGAAACATGTTACTATATAAACAGTACTTTTATTGAACTTTCATTCACAGGTCTGAAAGCCATCAAAGCAAAAGCCGTAATTACATGAATGGTCCATGAATTACAAAACATACAAAATAATGTCCATCCATCTCTGAAAGAACTGTCAAA
>JAVQJS010121448.1:0-35406 GCA_036024795.1 Galaxias rostratus | reverse complement strand
GATCTGCAACTGCCTTCTCGGGCACACAGGTGTGTGTGTGTGTGTGTGTGTGTGTGTGTGTGTGTGTGTGTGTGTGTGTGTGTGAGGCAAAACCAGACAGCAGTCTTCAAACTGCAAATAAATAAAATGGTTACATTTCCAACAACAGACTTGCGAGACAAGCCAATAGGCAATCCAAACAGTGATGATGAATGTGAAACCTATCCAAAAAGAAAATATTAGTTTGAATCATTTGTCTTTTGAGAAAAGCTGTTAGCTCTACCGTGTCTTCTAGTGATGTCTTCACAGTTCCCCTTTCTACTTCAATCCTCAGGTTCCCGCTGTGACACTTGCCTCCCTGGTTTCTATGGCAATTTGGCCTTGCCTGATGCCCGTTGCAAAGAGTGTCCCTGTAACGGTAACATTGACCCCGACGACTGTGGGGCATGTGACAGTATAACTGGCATGTGCCTACGTTGTCTCTACAATACGCAAGGACCCCGCTGTCAACACTGCAAACCTGGTCACTACGGCAACGCACTAGTCCAGGATTGCAAAGGTAGTCAGATAGATCTTCTAAAAAATCACTTTTCTCAGACTTTCCAACTGGTTTGTTGTCCCGCCTCAACAGGTGAGTAGTCATACCGGGTTGAGGATGGAGGTAGCAACACAGTACTTTAATTATGTGATGCATTGTCTGCCTTTATCATGAGGCTCAAAATTGAGCTCAGGTGCATCCTGTTTACACTGCTGATCCTTGAGATGCAGCTTCATTGTAGTCCACCTGTGGTAAATGAATTTGATTGGACATGATTTCGAAAGGGGCAGCACGATGGCGCAGTGGTTAGCACTGTTGCCTCACAGTAAGAAGGTCCTGGGTTCGATCCCCAACTGAGGGCCACTCTGTGTGGAGTTTGCATGTTCTCCCCGTGTTAGCGTACTCCGGTTTCCTCCCACAGTCCAAAAACATGTAGATTCATTGGTAACTCTGAATTGTCCATAGGTGTGTGTGTGTGTGTGTGTGTGTGTGTAAGTAGTATGTCTATGTGTTAGGCCTGCGATGGACTGACGATCTGTCCAGGGTGTACCCTGCCTCTCTCCCAAAGTCGGTTGGGATAGGCTCCAGCCAATTCTGCTGCTTTGACGGTCCCAATGAGCATAGTGGCCTCCGTCATCCGTAGATGGAAGAAGTTTGGAACCACCAGGATTCTTCCTAAAACCACAAGGACTCTTCCCTGTGCACTTTCTCTTCGTCTAAACTGAGCAATCGGGGGAGAAGGGCCTTAGTCAAGGAAGGGACCAAGGACCCGATGGTCACCCTGTTGGACCTCAGAAGGACAATCACCTCTCCAGCTATCCACTAATCCAAGCCTGTATGTTAGAGTGGCTAGAAGGAAGCCACTCCTTAGTAAAAAGCACATGGAGTGAAGATTTAACTGTTTGGCGTGAATGCCAGGCGTCATGTTTGGAGGAAACCAAGCACTGCTCATCACAACGCAGATACCATCCCTACAGTGAAGCATGGTGGTGGCAACATCATGCTGTGGGGATTTCTTTTCAGTGGCAGGAACTGGGAGACAAGTCAGGATAGAGGGAATAAAGAATGCAGGAATGTATAGAAACATCCTGGATGAAAATCTTCTCTAGAGCGCTCTTGACCTCAGACTGGCGGTTCACATGTTATAAATCGTCAGTGTTTTAGTCCCGGCTCCTATGGGAAATTAATGAGTGTCACTGCTTCCAAAGCAAGAGCAGGCAACACGACACTTAACGTTAAGTTTTCCTAATGCAATCAAATCAATCATGTAATATTTATTTACCGTTACCTTAGCAGACAGGATTTTAGCTAGATTTGTAACGTTAGCGTTGGCTTGTTCAAATTATACTGTAGTGGCCTGGCGTTTGCTACAAAATGACTCAGAGCAGGAAAAAATCAACATCAAATAAGACATATGTGAGGAAGGCAAGGGGAATTTGTATTAAGTAAATATTTAAAAAGTAAAACAATCAATGCCTTGAGACAGCAACTTATAGGTGGGCTGCCCTGTAGCACATATAATCAAATAAAACTGAAAATTTAGCCTTCTTTCCATATGGGCTACCTCAACTGAATAGTATAAGAATGCCCATTCTGGAGAGTGAAATGATTGCTCATGCGCTACCCAGTTTTGACCTTATTGCCTACTTTTTAAACACTTTAAAGCATTGTCGTAGAAAGCCTGACCTTTTTGAAAATGAAACCTAACAGTAGTACTTCAACGTCATGTGTTCACCATTATATTATGATGAATCAAATCCCTTGTCAACAAACAGGGTTTGGACCGCAGTCTGCTTCTACTGCAGGGTTAGGTTTAGCACGCTAAGGTGGTCAGCCAATGCATCACATCACATTGGCGCAGGAAAATGCATTTTTAGTTGCATGTGTTACTTGTCTAAAGCCACATTTTCTACGTGGTTCCAGCATGCGCGTGTGATCGTCAAGGGACGGAGATCACTCAGTGTCCATTGGACAGCCCCTGCTACTGTCACCCCGACACGGGTCAGTGCCCCTGCAGGACTGGGGCTACAGGCTTACACTGTGACTCGTGCGCCGACGGATACTGGAACATAAGGGGGGCATCGGGCTGCCAGCCATGCAAATGTGACCCCACCCACTCCCTCGACAAAATTTGTGACAAGGTGAGGCTGTATGAATCTGTTTACCTGAAGATAAAAGTAACGTACAGTGGCTGTTTACCACACACCATGTTTTAGACCTCTGCTCACATGTCTATTTGTTATATTCTTCAGGTGACCGGACAGTGCGAGTGCAGCCTTGGGTACGGGGGTAGACAGTGTGACGAGTGTGCGCAAAACTACTTTGGAGACCCAGACTTACGATGCATTCGTAAGTAAAGTCACCATTGTTCGGTCACTCAACTTTGGTCTTGCGGGCAGCTTTGCCGTGGGTTAGGGTTTGGGTTCGGCCCTCAGTCTGTTTTGAAGTGTCTCTCCTTCCCCCATCCCCCAGCCTGTGACTGCAACACGGAGGGGACAGAGCAGCCAGCGTGCGACCCCGACACCGGGGAGTGTATATGTCGGGACGGAGTGATGGGCATTTTCTGTGACGAGTGTGCTCCTGGGTACGACTCGGTCTTCCCGGCCTGCGAACCTTGCCACCCGTGTGCCACGCTCTGGGCTGAGAATGTCACTGATGTCCGCCGTGCGGCCAAAAGGATGCGCACCTTCATCCCACAGCTGAACAAGCACCGGCAGCCAACCTGGGACCTCCAGTGGCGAAAGATGCTGGCGCTGCACGCCAAACTGGACAACTTGGTCAACCTGACAGCTCTGTCCCTGCCTCAGGTGGAGGAGGTGGAGAAGTTTTGTCGAAAGATCGAGTAAGCGTGGCTGCCCCCCCCATTTATTTTCCCGCAGACAAGTCAAGTTGTAGTAAGATCCATTTTAGGAGAGCATGCAGGGATTTTGAAATGGGAAGGCTGGGCTGTTGGAGAACCTTGCAACAAGGGAGTCAGATACATTTATTTCAATTTAGATATCCTCTCTTCAAGGTAACATTGAAATATGGGCTCATAACCCTTTCCCTGTGTTTCAACCTACTGTTTCCACCTCCAGGAAGCTTACGGATACTATTGATCCCAATACAATCCTGATTGATGTAACACCGCTGCTGGACACTCAAATTGGCAACATCCGTCTGGAGTTCAAATTGCTGATGGACCAGCTGTTGAAAAAAATCAGTAGTAAAGCACCAACAGTTGATTTGAAGGCACTGAAAGGTACATATGCCTTTATTTGAAAAAAACAAAAAACAACAACAACAACAAAAACAATTGTTTTCTCTTTTTAAGTAGAAAATCTCTTCTCATTTGATTAATTCCGTCTGAAAAATCTCTGCCTTTTAGACCATCAAATTAGCCACTTAGAAATGTTCAAGGCTGGAGATTTTCTTGTCTTCCAGATGCCTTTGGGAAAGTTAAGGATTTCTATAACCACTACATGGCTTCTGAAAAGAAGGTGAAGGAGGCAGAAAAGGCCCTGGAGGATTCTATGGACACAAGGCAAAAGATAAAGGAAAAGCTGAGCAGCTGCAACAGCAAAGGGGACTTTGGCCCACTGGAGAAGATGGTGAATGATCTAAGTGTGACTAAACTCAATGAGGATGTAAGTTTTCCGTCAACCTATGAAATGCTGTACCTTTGTATGTATTAATATCTGTCACATGGATATTGGTCTGTTACATGGATATTTGTCAGATGACAATTCTGACCCATTCCAATGGTTCTTTGTTTAAATTCTTTTTAAATCCTTTCAATCTCATCCAAGATATGTGGTGCACCTGGGGATGTGGAGTGTTCCAAATCAGAGTGCGGGGGAGCCATGTGCCGGGACGCCCTGGGAAAGAGAGAGTGTGGTGGGCCCAACTGTAAGGGGAGTGTCCCCTTGAGCGCAAATGCCACGGAACTGGCAGAGCAAACAGCAAACGACATTGTGGACCTCGAACTTAAACTGCGCGACTCCCAGATCAAGGCATGACAATCCCATGCCCTTTGTACTTTCAAAGAAGTCAATAGCAGGGTCCCTTTGTTGTTGGGACACTTTCTGTGCAGTTCACGGTAAGCACAATCCCATGGCTGTGCTAATGGTTCCAACTCCTTCTCGCTCCTTTTCCCTCTAGGTCAATGACGCCAAGCAGTCGACCCTGGACACTCAGGACCAGCTGGAGGGGCTTATCAAAAAGATGACTGACGACAAGGAGAAAATCGAAAAGGAGAAGGATGAAATCAAGAACCTCATCAAGTTAGCCAAGGACTTCTTGACAGGTCAATGCGGCAACAGCTTAAGGCTTAAATCTTACCGGATCCCAATCATGAGCCTCAAAGTAATCTTGTTTGTCTTAAAATTAAGATTGCAGTCAATTAAAATTAGGTAATGAATAAATCTAATTTCCCGTACCCTTCGATTAATTTAACAGGGCATAAGCAGATTCTGGCTGGCATGACAAAAATCCTTAGAATTATCACCAGACCAGGTATTTTATGATCATGCTCCTTCCTAACAGACGAGACGATGTCGCCAAGCGACGTAGAGAAGCTGGCCAACGCTGTCTTGGCAATCCAGCTGCCGGCGACCCCGGACGAGATCCGCACCATGATCAAGCAGATCAAAGACTTACTGTCCAACTTCCCTGACTTCAGAGGGGACGTTAAGCGACTGGAGGAGCAAGCCAAGGCAGCCAAGGATCTTCTGAACCAGGCACTGGATCTGAAGTTAGTAAATACTTACTGCTATAATCTATTACAGTAGCACTGCCAATAGAGCTATATATATAATTTATTAGTACATCACGAAGGAATAAATAAATATTTATAGTGGTATAAAAAATTATTTTTACACAAACTTTTATCAATGTTGATAGAAGATACAAATTTCAGTTAAAATTTCACAAATGTTTTACTACTATTTTTACTCTTATTTTTTAACATTATAAATGTATTTGTTTCCAGGAATAGGACCAAGAATATTGATGTAAGAGAGATCTTAAAGGATATGGCTGACGCAGAGAAGGCTCAGGATAAAACCAGCGACAGCCTGACAGAGGCGGAGAACAACAAAGACATGTTCGTCGATCAACTTAAACAAGTAACTCCATCATTCTATCCATGGCTTCTACCGGCTGTTACGTCCACCTATTTGTGACTGGCTGTGTATCTAAACCTGCTGCTCGTGATTTGTTCCACGGTCGTATTGGCCGACAGATCCCTAAGATACTGAATGACACCGAATCCAAGTTAAATGGCACGAACCTGCAAGATCTAATCAATGAGACCGACGCTTTGAAGACGAAAACTGAGATTAACCGAGAGCAGGCAACCACGGCAAAAGCTGAGGCCGACGGCGCTCTGAATGTCGCAGTGGAGGCTGCAAGGGTATGTATACTGAATTGTCATACTGGTATACCACTGATGAATTGAACCCAAACAACTGAACCCAAACAACTTGACCTAGGGTGTGATGCTGGCTTGTTCCTCCCTGGTTGTTCTGTCATCAGGAATTTCAAGAAGTCAAAGCCCTGTTCGATGTTCTAAAGGGCCGAGCCACAAACCAGACTTCTCAGGATACGGCGAATGAACGGCTGGCGAAAATAAAAATGGAGGCAGAGAAATTTAAAAAAGAAGTGGAAAATAAAATGAAACAAATAGATGGTAAATCGAGCCTAAGAGCGCTTCATTATCTTAGAATTGTGGAATATTTAGAAATGTACGTTTAGATTTTTTATTTTTTTTATGGTTCTGCTCTTTGTAATGTTTTTACCTTTCTTGTCAGATTTGGAGAAACGGATTCGAGATTTAATCTTGCGCAAAGGGGAGAAAGTTACTGAAGTGGACTTAATGCTGAAGGAGGCTGAACAACTCCGTGACGATATTGCTAGCCGTGTAGAGTACTACTCTATCTGCAAGTCGTAAGGTCTTGTAAACGGCCCTTTGTGGACTATGTGTACAATGCCATTGACTTCCTGATCATGGTGTTTTCATTTGTGAATATGTGATGTTAAGTGTACATTTTAGATATATGACAACAAAACTCCTCATTTTGATATGCATTATTTTTTACCATAGAGACCATTTATTAATTGATTGAAGGAATGATATAACTATAATTCCCCCTAACAAGAAAAATGCCTTTAAATTGCACAGACTTATCAAGCATTTATTTTACTCTTACATACTTATTTTTTGTGTCAACCCTCTTTGTCCACTTGTCAACCCTTTTGGGACTGTTTTGAAATTTCTGAAATTGTATTGTGCTACTACTGACAGAGATTATCCAATATTTCAACATGCAGTTTTCTCCAATTCCAGAAGAGGGCATGTGGATAGCGTCAGAGACAGAATTGTATTTGTTACCTTTATTTACACAAAAGGTATATCAAAATGCACAAAAAGTTATTCATATTAAACAGTTTGATTATATATGAGACCTCTGGAGACCTATGACCTACCTGATAAAGCTATGTTCTACCTTTTATGTTGTCACCCAGTCTAAAAGATTCAGAATCAGGTTTATTGCCAAATAGATTTACACATACAAGGAATTTGACTTGAGGTTGTGAAGCACAATACAACCACTAGAAATAAACGTTATTCTCGATAATAATGCGCATATATATATATATATATATATATATATATATATATATAAATATAATGTGTTTTGTCTATCAGAGTTACTTTTAGTTACACTAAAAGATGTGTGTTTACGTTAAGGCGATGTCACTGGCATGTATTGTCAATGGGGCGGCATAAGAAATAATGTCAGGAGCAGTGTTGGTGGGAGACCTGGGCCTTGCTGATGAGACAAACTGCAGATCAGAAGAAAGATTTGGGTCCCCTGCTGGGTGTGGAATTTGTAAATTAGACGTGGATTCTACAACATACATTGTTTCATACATCGAGCATTACTAGTACCTGTAACCTAAGAACGTACATGTGCACATATATACACACAGTCACAAACAGTACTTACCCCTCTATTTCATGCTTGCAAACATATTTCTTAGCATACACACAACCCAAACATTTCCCTACCGGTTACATAGACCAATATAATCCTCCACCTTCTGTGACTTTCTAGCTCGCTGCTCAATTCAGCAGGGAGAACACACTACTTAATGGACTTTCCATTCAGCTGGTAATCGTTAGGAGCCTGTTTGCTACACTCCAGTGACACTTGAGGCTTATCTTGCTAGGGTAAAAGCTGACCTTTCCCAAAGCTGTGTTTTGTGATGTTTCACAACAGCAGTCCAAAGATGTTTACCACATCGGTTCTTACCTATTGAAACGTTTAAATTATGAATCTAAATTGTACTGGGGAAAAATCCACCCGCTTTGTTTGAACAATAATCTGTGATTTAGTACCTGTTTTGTTTCTTGAAGTCATTTCGTGAACAGGTGTTCTGTGGAAATTAGAGTTGTTGTTTTGAACTGTGTAGAACTGGCACCTTAACTTGGGATTCAAATTTTAATTACAATCAATGAAAGGTTTAGGGCTGCTCGGATTCATCACTTGGCCTTATATCAAGTGACATTCTGGCTTTAAATATCCTTTATATGCAGTAGTGTCAAACCTTTGTTAAGGTGACTGTCAGCCATGGTTCAGTGGAAACCGGGGGTAACGCAGAGTGAAAAGGTCTAGTGTAGTAATTGGAACTAAGCAATCCTCAATACTCTCCTTCAGGGGACAGACAGTCAACCCAGCCTGGAGAATGTGACTGAGGCTGTGGGTCTTTCTCTAATATACTCCCCAGCCTCAGGACTTGAGTTTAGCCTCACCTATTACCCTGGAATCTTCTGGACACCAATAGCTGTAGAGGTAATCCCAGGTCGTTGGCCAATGGGCTACAGATTAGTGGGGATGCTGTGGCCCAGAGCCATGGAGTGTTACAGCCATTTTGCATAGGTCTACATGGGTGGTTACAGCAGACCACATTGGATTAAATTGAATTAAAACTTCCATCAGAAATATTTGTGGCGGTACTAACTCTACTACAGTTGACTTTTTCTGCACATTTCACCATCTGGTCCCCATGAGATGGTTGCCATGAGGTACTGTGTATGATAATAATAATAATAATGAAAACACTAAATTATATTTCTAGCTAACCGTACCGGATAACTCCTTAGATTTTGATTCAGACAGTCTACCACTGTCTTAGTACATAATTCAAACCAAAAAAAAAACACACACACAAGTATACATTCAGTGTTAGGTGCTGGTCTATAATTATGAGTGCAGTCCTCCACAAGGATGAACCGGAAAAGTACTTGGAAAATGCAACAATTTAGAGTTCAATGACAGGGCTTTGGTTTATTTGAAATGCTTTTAAATTCCTCTGAGGGAATCCCCTGTGTAATAAACCAGTCTGACTTTCGAAGATTTCAACTAGACAGTAAAAGTGTGACTTTAATCACATCGATGGGTACTTTTCCTTTACCTGGGCCTTTGGACACAGTCTTCTTGGCCTTTTGTTTGAAATGACCTTTGTTTCCAGGGGAAAAGTGCGGGGGTTGGCGACACCTTTTAGATGTTAATTAAAGGTGTTTTAACTTTTTCTCAGTGATTGGAGACCATTTTATCAAACAAAGTTATCAATTCAAATGTACATCAATTGGATCTGAAAAGCTGTGCCGTCACCTGAGACCCAAAGCGGTAACATTTGCCTTGAGACTCCAGCTTGATACAGACGATCTGCACAAAAAAGTTAAGCTTGGACAATAAAGAAATGCTTCTGGACTGGGGGAGGGCGCGCTGAGGGATCTGCGCATGCTCGATGAAAGGGGGGCTCGAAATCTCTTTCGGTCACACGCTTACTTCAGCAGCAGACTTTTTTGGAGGACACTTACCTATTTCAAATTGCGGTAGGACTAGGATACTAGTCAAGAAAATAATTATATCAACGTGACATGTTGATATATCAAATTGCTTTGCTGCTCAGTGAGTATTTGTCTGATCATATGCTGCCTGACTAGTTTGCTTATAAAAAACCTTTGTGAATTAATATATTGATCTATTAATGTATACATGGCAAATTAAACCTATTTTTGATTGAAGTCTCTTACATGCGTTTATTTGTTCGACAGTTTCGAGCAAATTTGTTTTTTGTATATCCATTTTCTTGTTTTAAAGATTAAGGGACGTCCAAAGCCAATAAATGGAAATTTTGCAGCTATTGCATCCAGTACTTGCATTTAAAAAAAAGAAAAAAGTTATTGCGCTTTCATGTGATTTAAAGTTCAATGCAACGAGACCGGGCAGCGTTTCAAGGGTCTTTCTTCCTGCAATTTAAATATGTGTGATCATGCTACCTTTATTTTCTTTTTTACATAATTCATCAACATTCTTTCATTTAAACATTTGTAGCAGCAGGGGCGTGTGTCAATGGCCAATTACCCGAATTCAGCGACTTGTGCACTGAGGGCAGTTGCTACCCAGCCACAGGAGACCTCCTCATCGGTAGACCTCACCAACTTTCGTCCACTTCAACCTGCGGCCTTCAACGCCCAGAACCATTCTGTATTGTCAGCCACTTGCAGGTAGCGGCGCAAAGACATTACAATGCAATAACTTTATCATAGTAATATTCGACAAGGGGAAGACGGGGGCGTTGTAATTGTGTAATAATCAGTTGTAGACGTATGTGCATTTGTTGTTGTTGATATTGATATATCATGAGCTTGTTGTCATTCAGGTTCAATTTCAGCAAATGCAAGGGTTACAGTCTGTCCGTTGGGAGCTGGAATTTAGCTGTGGGTATTAATCTTAGTGGCATTCTGGCTTTAATTTTCGTTGTAGTTGTACTTTTAAGTAGTTTAGACGAAAAAGTTTAACAGATTGATTTAGAAAGAGACAAAAGTTGACAAAAAAGATGCTTGTGGGAGGAATAATGGCTTCATGACCCACTGAGTTGTCTAGACCACTTCCTGGCTCAGTCACAAATTCCCCCTCATAAGCTTTGTGGGTCCCTGGAACTAACAAAAGATGTTGGGAAAAGTCTTCAATTACTAATTTTGGCAGATTCAGCATATTACGGCTTGAGTCGCATTGTTTTTGCCATGAACAGAACATTGTTGGCTACAGATACTGAATATCTCAAACAATCTGTAGAGTCAAAGCACTTAAGGGCCCAACATGAAAGTCAAATGTGTGTATTACAAAGTGTGTGTAGCGTAGGGAAATCTGATTCCTCTTGAACTGAAATCTTCTTTTTTGGTTTCTAGAATGTAACTTACACCAGTTGATGTTCAGTCATAAGGTCAGGAAGGTACAACTAGGCGATCTTCTTTTCAGATGTTTTTTATTTTTGCAAATCACGTGCCCTGAAAGTAAATAGATAGATTTTTACACTTGCTAAAGTCACAGACGGAACAGAAAGACAATGGTTTGGAGTTGAATCATTTCCTTGAAGGGGAGGGATTTCAAAAGTTTGGAGATGTTTCTGCTGTGAACACAAGCATACACACATCTGGTTGCCAAATGGAATCTACTCTGTCACCAGCCTTCAAATAAGTCGACACAGAGTGAAACAATGTACAGCTTCAATTCACACTTATACCAATCAGTGATTCCAATTTAGGCATTGCACACACTCCTGATGAAAGACTCTGTTCACCTTAAATTGAGTTCTAGTTAATTTGACCTTTCTTATCTATCTTCCCTTGACTTCAGAAGGACTCCGCTTGGTGTCAGGGGAATTCCTATTGACGTTGCTCCCCATCTCTTTTCTGATCTGTAACCCCCCGCCACCATCTCGTCTGACCCTCACCCGTTTCACAGGAAGAAAAAAAGTGTTTTGTGTGCGACTCCGCCGATGGCTACAATGAAAACATGAATAACACCAACGGTCACCGCATCGAGAATGTTGTGACGACGTTTGCGCCGAACCGCCTGAAGACCTGGTTTCAGTCGGAAAACGGTACGTTCTCATGCCTTTCAAGGTAAAGTGGTTAACTTAAAGGGTTTTGCGTTCTCCTTCGAAACCTCCTTGTTTTCTTATTCACAGTCCATTAGGGAGCCTCTATAATTAGGTCGGGGGGGTGAGGACTTCAAAGAGGAATCTTAAACAATGGCTAACCAGTTAAAAGCAGTGATTTGTCTTCACATTTTGGAAGAACGTTGTTATCTCACGGAAAGAGTTAGCTTTTTTTCTTTGGAATCCGGCCTACCTCTTTTTAGCAAATGTTTTAGGGGTTAAAGAATCGTGAGCTTGCCCCAGCGTGTTTCAGTTTAAAGTTAATGGGTAGAGATGTCAATGATTGCTGGGAATTGACCGACCTGAAACTGAGCGCGTGCGAGAGGAGCAGTGGATGAGGGCTGCGTGAAGGATGTTGTTTTTGTTTCGCTTGGCTTTAATGAAAACCCTGCTCACTCACTGTTGTCCTTCCCCCTTCCCTGCTTCCTCTCTCAATCCGTCTCACCCCTCTTTTTACATTTGATGCCTTCTCTGTAATTCAACCTCTTTCCGACCCTCACCCTCCCCTCCCTCTTTCTGTCCACTTGTCACGCCCTCTGTCACAATTGACCCCTTTCTTCTTCTTTTTTCGTTTCCCCCTTCCTCCTTTCTTTCCCGTAATGCTCCCCCTCTATCGCCTCTCTCCAGGCCAACAGAATGTGACCATCCAGTTGAACTTGGAGGCAGAGTTCCACTTTACCCACCTTATCATGACTTTCAAGGTAACCAACAGAGGAGTGGGGGTTTAGAGGGGGTCGTGTAAGGGGAAGTTGGGGGCCTTCGGGCAGATTAACGCTGGCCCACACCGGGAGGTCTCCCTCACACAGCTGAGGAATGTGGAGCAAATCTGGGGTTGCACTCTCTCTAGGTTTGTGCTGTATCACATTGCAGCAGACAATACAGCTCATACTCTTCCAGTAAATCTTATTCTGGTGATCAACCCATGCTTAGTATGTTGGCTATTTTAATTGTACAGGTCCAACTTTACAAGCAGCTGTATTGTTGTGTCTACAATTCTGTCCGTTTTGGTTGTAAGTAACTCCATTCTGGCTTTATCCTGTCTTCAGTGACATACAGTTTCAACTATGTTTGTCAGAAGCTGCTAAATGAACAATAGCAGAGGAGCTCAGAAGCGCTTCTTTGCAGAAAAATAATGTTTCATGTCTTCACTGAGGAACTTCCAAAACAAAGACCTCAATAACAGATTCAGAACTTGAAACACGTTAGTTGGGATTGTCTACAGCTCGGACGATAGTTCCCTGTCACTCCATAATGAGAAGTGTTTCATCAGCATGATGAATGAACAGAATGTCTCTCATCACCACAGACCTTCAGGCCGGCGGCCATGTTGATTGAGCGCTCTTCAGACTTTGGGACGACCTGGGAGGTGTATCGTTACTTTGCCTACGACTGCGAGTCCTCCTTCCCAAACATATCCCCCGGGCCCATGCAGAAAGTGGACGACGTCATATGCGATTCCCACTACTCGGACATTGAGCCGTCAACAGAGGGAGAGGTATTTTAGTTTTTCATTCACTCAGCCTGGCAAACGTTGCTAATTTGCAGCAAAAAGATACTTCATGCGTTTGGTCATATTTGTAATCAATATTCCCATTGAGGAATAAACTCAGCTGTATGGTTTGTAGGTTATCTTCAGAGTCCTGGACCCGGCCTTCCACATTGACGATCCCTACAGCCCTCACATTCAAAGTAAGTTGCTTCTTCTTCGTTGGTGCAATTGGTACACAATTAGCTACCGCTGAGCCGTGCTCCTCCTCTCCTCAGACATGATGAAGATAACCAACCTGAGGGTGAAGTTCACCAAGCTTCACACGCTTGGGGACAACCTGCTGGACTCACGCATGGAGATCAAGGAGAAGTACTACTATGCCATCTACGACATGGTGGTCCGAGGGAACTGCTTCTGCTACGGGCACGCCTCTGAGTGCGCCCCCATTGGAAACGGGGCCACAGAGGAGGGCATGGTCAGTCAACACATGGGTTTCCCTTTTGTCATTCATCTGCACAACACACAGTTTGATACAGTGTACATACGTATATGCAGTCTCGTAATACAGATAGAGTGTTCAATTGATATTTATTGTTTGAGTTTGAACCGGCTGGGATGAGATTATGCGTGCGTCCGGTTTGACACAACCTGTTCACCTTACTTATTTGTTGAAACTGCCGCTTAGCCAAAGGTATAAATGTTTTCTAAGATTTTGGTGGCCGTTTGTTTGATTTTTTTTCTATCATGGTGTAGTTCATCCTTAAAGTTTAAAAAAGCAATAGATTCTATGTGTTGATCTAAAAGTCTTTGCGGGTGTACCATACCGTCAAAGTGTTGTGGGTGCATTTTTCTCTTTTTTATTTTACCACATAATACCATACGTCAAAGCAAAGTCTGCGTATTTGCGTCTGAGACTTTGTGTGTATGTGAGTGTACTGTAATCTGAGTTTCTGGCAGTAATTTGCATCCTGTTAAGTGTTCCTGGTGAAAGTGAACCGAAAGGACCCTGTGGCAACACGACTGTTTGTGTGTTTGCTCTCATCTCAGGATGAATGTGTTGGTAAGGAAGAGAGTTAAACCAAACAGAGGTGCTCCTGTTTAGTCTGTGTTATGCTCTGTTTACCGTTTGTCTGACGCTTCACCGCTCCGTTGTTGGGACTTTACTGTTGCTTTATGACACAAGTTCACTGTCAATACGATTCAGGGCCAATATAATCGCATTGTAAGCTGTGTATTGAAATTGTTTTACAGACTTCACACTCAAATAATGGTCGGTTAATCGAACGGATTTACATTGACACAAAAACCTCGACTGAATTACTAGTTGGCAAAGCAGTGATTTAAATCTACTTCCATATAAGTCTCTGTGTCAGTGAATTGCGTCCGTCCGTTTACTAAAACATGAGACGAAGGAGAGCTGGGGTGGCTCAATGTAAACATCTCATGCCATCTGGCAGAGAACTACAGAGCTGATGCTGGGGAAGAAATACCTCTGTGTGGGACTGTCTTCTGTCCTTTGGTGGGACTTTACCACTGCGCTTTTATGGTGCTTTCTCAGGTTGGACTGAGCAGGATGTGTCTTGTAGTGAACCTAGTAGTCTTTAGAATCACAATGGAGGTTATTTATAAAAGCATCTTGACCATAAAGTCTTTTCCAGTTAAACACATCGTATGAATGAGGGTAATTCATTTCCCAGGCTTTAAAACAAACCTTGTGAATGTTTTAACGACTCAAACAAATGAGGGCTATTAATACTCATGAATGCCTGATGGAGGCCGAATATGAAAATGTGTTTTTAGGTGCACGGTCACTGCATGTGCAACCACAACACTGAGGGTCTGAACTGTGAGCGGTGCCAGGACTTCTACCACGACCTGCCCTGGAGACCAGCTGAGGGACGCAACACACATGCCTGCCAGAGTGAGACACTCCCGTCAGCACACCACACTGCACATTAAGCATGCAGAATTTTATTTTATATATAATAAACAATAGGAATACAGATACTTTTAAAAGATATAATTGTGTGTTAGAAATTGCTTAAAACTACTTTTTTTTTTATTCTCACCTATATTTACTAATATCTCCTCTTCCAAATTATGTCTGTTTGAAATCGCAACAAACAACATATGACATGTGCGCAGCCTGTTTACAGTTTGACATCGTCATATTCTAAACACATCTGGTCTCTCTCTCTCTTGCTCTCTCATTTTCTCTCTCGCTCACTCTTCACAATCTCTATCGCTCTCTCCCTCTGACCCCCCCTCCCCCTCCCCCCCACACACACACAGAGTGCAACTGTAACCAGCATGCAGACTCGTGCCACTTTGACATGGCGGTGTACAAGTCCACGGGCAACGTGAGTGGCGGCGTGTGTGACGGGTGCGGCCACAACACCGTGGGCCACCGCTGTGAGCAGTGCCGGCCCTTCTTCTACCAGCACCCCGAGAGGGATGTCCGCCACCCAGACATCTGTGAAGGTGAGTGGCCCGCCGCCGGCCCCGTCAGGCCCAGAGGAGCGCAGGAAGGAAAGAGACCACTGCTTCATTTGCTTCAGCGTTAGAACCTCTTTTATATTGTTTACATAGCTCATACATGTTACTGTGTCCGGGTTTTCTTCGACGGACAAATTAGAAAAAGAAGCGACCGCCATGTTAGGCTACATTCTTAACTACCGGCACTTCAAATCACCCCCACTGCTTCCTCCAGCCCTCTCTGCTGGTGCTCGTGGAACCTATCATTTCTGTTTTCCTTTCCCTCCGACGTCCCCTCCCCACATGGGGGAATCTTTTATGGCGTGTCTGTGGCCAGGATTTGAGAGAGAACACCTGGGCTTTGAAGATTCCCCAGGCTCTAAGCGCCACTGTCTCCTCAATGAGCCTGCCCTCATATGTCATCTTCATGGCTTTAATCTAGGAAACACACACACACGCACACACACACACACACGGACAGACCCTACGTTCTCACTGGTCCTGGACGAGTCGGCCGGTTATGGAGGGGAACTGTGTGGTCTTTCTAATTGTCGCTGTTTTGGGTAGGCTTTTCTTTGTGTGGGGTCCAAAATAGGAGTTGTAGTTGTTTTCATATGACTGTTGTCATAGCCCTGGGTATTTTTTCTAAAGAAATGTGTTTATAGCTTGAAAGCAATCTTGGAAAGATGTTTTAGATAGGCCTTGTTGAAACTGGCAGTGTTCTCTGTGTGAAACACTCGAGCCGGAGACAGAACTACTTCTACAGAACTACTAATGTCTGCTTTGTAATTGTACACTTTGAAAAACAAATAAAAATAAAAAAATATATAAAAATATATATATATATATATATTGTGTGCATGCAGATTCATCTCTGCCTTAAATGTTTACTTGTTTTTGCAAACCCTTTCACATCATTTTAATAAAAAGTTTCCACTAACCGAGTTTTAATTACACAATATTCCGTATGTTATTTTGAAAATGTAGGTCTGGCTGGTGCTGCATTGTGCTGTGTTGTGAAAGTGTGGCATGGTCCTCTGTGCTCCTCTCCCGGCAGCATGTAACTGTGACCCCGTGGGCTCCTTGAACGGAGGAATCTGTGACAGGATGACCGACATCCAGAGTGGTCTGATCGCTGGCCAGTGCCGCTGTAAGGCCAACGTGGAGGGCGAACGCTGTGACCAGTGTAAACAGGCCTACTATGGTCTGGGGGATCACCCACAAGGGTGTCTGGGTAAGAACGCACACACACTCACACAATCACACACACACACAACCACTCACTCAACATGTGAACCCTGGCAAATAGATGAAGACAACATAGATTAAAGTGACTCCGCAAAGGACTTGTCTTTTAACTCCTACCGCAACAATGAATGTGTAGGCCACCCACACAACTTGAATGTATGCTGGTTGTTTCCTGCAGCCTGCACCTGCAACTCTCTGGGCACTCTCCCTGGTGGAAGTCCCTGTGACACAGACTCTGGGAACTGCTTCTGTAAACGTCTGGTGACCGGGAGGAACTGTGATCAGTGTCTTGTGAGTTCAGCGACACGCCCACACTTTGCTATGCTCTTCTACACCCGGCCACTGGGATTCAAGTTTCTCTATGTGGCCTAACTCGGTGGATCTGCTGTAAGTGGTTTGCTGGCTGCAGATGGCCTGTAAATCTTAGGCCATGAAAGGCCCAGGGATTGTTATGAGAAATCCCCCGGCCTCAAAGCACATCTGTCTGCAACTGGCGAACCGCTTTCAACCAGCGGCATGGTGGGAGGTCGATAATGACGTGTAGTTGAAGTTTGTAGTTTTAACTGTGTGCGTTTGTGGATGTGTGTGTGTTTGTGTGTCCTGCAGCCTCAGCACTGGGGACTCAGTAATGACATGGACGGCTGCAGAGCATGCGACTGTGACCTGGGGGGAGCGGTCAACAACGAGTGAGTTCAAAGTCACCCGGTGTGAACACTGAGGTCATCCAAGGCACTTGTTTTCCTATGACAACACCAACTCCACGTAACGGTATCGCTGCCTAAAATAACTGGAGAGGAAAAAGAGAACCAATTCTCAGATGACTTACCTGGTTAAATGAAGCGTATTATTATTGTACTGAAGCAAAGTAGTGATCCCTCTAAGTGTTCAGATTTTTTAAGTTAAGTTTGCTCCTGGGACTGTGATAAATTGCTCTCCTCCAATTCTACGATATCACTATAATTGGATGGCTATCATAGCTCTTCAGGAAACAGAAGGCATTTCTAATTGTTTCATACATATTCCAGTGCCATCTAATTCTGTGAGTACGTCTCGTCTCTCTGTCCAACCTGACTGTTCTCTCCCTGACTCCCGCTCCTCCTCTTCCAGCTGTTCCCAGGAGACAGGCCAGTGTGCGTGCAGAGAGCACATGTTTGGCCGGCGCTGCGACCAGGTGGAGTCGGGCTTCTACTTCATCGCCCTCGACCACTACACCTACGAGGCGGAGGAGGCCAACTTTGGACCGGTGAGTCGGCGCTCTCGCCTTGGGACGTTATGGACCGGGTCTCTGGGAGGGGGGGGCCGTTATGGGAGGGTGGACCGGTCAACGGTTTGTTGTTTTTCGGTTTGATTTGCAAAATACTTTTTTTTTTTCGTGTACGTTTTTCTTTGGATTCATTGTCATGATTTACTTGTTTAGGTAAATGTATTTGTTTACTTGTTTGTTTCCATGCGTGTCTTTTGAGCCCACGTTTTACCCTCCCTCTGTGACACCCTCATCCGTTCCATTCTTCCCTCCATCCCTCAGGGCGTGACGGTGGTCCAGAGGCCCCACCCGCTGGACCGCAGCCCCACCTGGACTGGCATCGGCCTGGCCAACGTCCCCGAGGGCGCCTTCCTGGAATTCTCCATCGAAAACATCCCCCACTCCATGGAGTACGACATCCTCATCCGCTATGAGCCCCAGGTACAGGGAGGAGCTTCAAGACTCACCTAAAAGTAGAGCCTGGAGCATCTTAGAACAGGGTCTACTACTGCCTAGATACTCTCTGTGTTACATGTGGCCTTACCTCAAAGTAGAGCCTGGAGCATCTTATAACAGGGTCTACTACTGCCTAGATACTCTCTGTGTTACATGAGGCTTTACCTCAAAGTAGAGCCTGGAGCAGCTTGTAACAGGGTCTACTACTGCCTAGATACTCTCTGTGTTAGATGAGGCCTTACCTCAAAGTAGAGCCTGGAGCAGCTTATAACAGGGTCTACCACTGCCTAGATACTCTCTGTGTTACGTGAGGCCTTACCTCAAAGAATAGCTGGAGCTGGGTCCACCTGTGCCATGTTCTACCTGTGACATGTTCGATGTCTCTGTGTTAATAGTTTATGTGTGTGTGTATATGTGTGTGTGTGTGCGTGTGTGTGTGTGTGTGTGTGTGTGTGTGTGTGTGTGTGTGTGTGTGTGTGTGTGTAGTTACCAGACCAATGGGAGGAGGTGATCATGACAGTGATGCGTCCGGGGCCCATCACAGCTGACAGTCGCTGTGTCAACACCATGCCCGACGACGACAACCAGGTCATCTCCCTCCACCCTGGAGCACGGTGAGCACGGCATGCCCCTTCCTTTGTGTGTGTGCGTGTGTGTGTGTGTGTGTGTGCTTGAGCGCGTGCTTGACCCACCCTTCCTCTCCCCTCTCCCACAGCCATGCGGCTCTACCCAGACCCGTGTGCTTCGAGACGGGCCTCAACTACAACATCCGCCTGAGCCTCCCCCTCTACTCAGCGCTCAGCGACGTCCAGTCCCCGTACACGCTCATTGACTCGGTGAGTACATGGCGGAGGCTTCAGATCCTTCAGATTCAGGTCCTCTTGATATCGTTTTTAACACATTTGTGACCCCTAAATACCCCTCCCCTTATAAAGTTGAACCCTCGAGACTTTGCATCATGGCTACACCTCCACATTCTCCCTCCCTCTAGATTGTGCTGATGCCTCACTGTAAGAACCTGGAGATGTTCACGG
Source organism: Galaxias rostratus (assembly GCA_036024795.1). Taxonomy (NCBI): domain Eukaryota; kingdom Metazoa; phylum Chordata; class Actinopteri; order Galaxiiformes; family Galaxiidae; genus Galaxias; species Galaxias rostratus. The sequence continues at coordinate 15,952 of JAVQJS010121448.1, read as the reverse complement.
GCTCGGAGGGGGGGGACTCGCTCTCTAACAGCGCCTGGGACACCTTCCAGAGGTACCGCTGTCTGGAAAACAGCCAGGGCGTGATCAAGACCCCCATCACCGACATCTGCCGCGACTTCATCTTCAGCGTGTCCGCTCTGCTGCACCAGGGCGCCAAAGGTAGGGACATCGTCACCATAGCGACGACGTACTGTGTTATGATACGATGTCATGTATTATATGTCTGCTAATAGAAACCCTCTGCGAGATTTTGTTGGGCCATTTCGAATTGATACATTTTGAGAAGTTTCTCAGAGGTGTTGGAGTCCAGAAATATGGATTACTGGGTACATATTGATATCATGTGATTTTCTCTTTAGATTTGTTTTTTATTTCTACATGTCGGCACAATGTTCAGAGACTACGCATATGTTGTACTATCTTGTTATCGCAATCAAATGGCTGAACACCAAACGTTTTTTACTAAACTATGACTGACTTCAGTCGACATGTATGGAAAGTGACCACAATGCATTCCAACCTGTCTGTCACCGTCATCCTGGTCCTTTCCTCGTCTGCTCTCCCCATTCGTCCCTTCTCCCTCTTCTTAACGTCTCATCACTTTTTTCCTCTCGCTAGTTCTCTCCTCTGTGCCTTAGCTTTATCCTCCCGTCATACTGATGTCAAGCGTTCCTTCCCCTTGTCTCTTTTATATCACACAGTTGTGGGTAAGATTTCACAGCCATGTCACTCTTCGACGGTGAGACACTGTCTCGGCGTCTCTATCCCGGGTCATGTCTGGACGTGTAGTCGGGCCCCTGGGGGCCCCTAGGCTTGATTACAGGCCCCTGGTTGTCCTGACACTGTGACACGTGCATGGTGAATCTCCTGCAGTGCTCGTGGCGAGTGAGGGAAGACTGTGCTCTTTGTTGCCCTTCGCTTCTTTCTAAGCGGCTTGATATTGTCGCCGTGTTGAAACCGGCTTATGGGATTCTTACAGTTTGATATGGTGTCACAGCAATGAAGCTTAAAAAAACAGAGATTGTAATAACATCTGGGAACATAAGCAGAGGCCTAAAATGAGATAATCTTTACAAGGGACATTACTGTATCATTTACTGTACATGCAGTGGCATGGTTTTAGATGATCTCAATGTCCCGGAATGCTAGAGACGACAAGTCAAAACTCAAAACTAGTCCTTCCTGCTTGTCAGGACCTATGAAATTCACTTCAGAAGGCAGTTCCATATTATTAGCGTTACTTCTAATCAAGCAGTGAAATTCCATAAAAAAACATAACCTGGACTTAGGACTGTGACAAAGACATGTTGCAGAGATCTCAGTTAGCCTGCTTGATTATCTTCTAGATTGTCCAGATGAGCCACACATTATAGCTTAATATGACTGTGATGGCTATGTAGCCATCTGAAGGAGTTTCAGACGCCACATCAAATGGTCGTGATTTATGAGAGTAGAATACTGTAGTGACATCAGTGGAAGGAGGGGAGCGGATAGATATTAGGTCATGTTAGGCTTACTGCCGCGTGTGTTTGTGTGTGTGTGTGTGTGTGTGTGTGTGTGTGTGTGTGTGTGTGTGTGTGTGTGTGTGTGTGTGTGTACGTGTCAGTACCCGTGGTGAAGGAAGCACCTGAGGGACTTTTATAGGTGGACAAAGAAAAAATCACAAAAACAAAAATGTCAAAACCCCACTTACTCGTTCTCCTAACCTGAATCAGACAATGGGTGTTCACTCAGTAATCCTAATAATATGTTGCGTTCCCGCTGCGCTTTACATTGTAGGGAGACTCTCAAATGTTCTGTACACAAAACTAAAAGCAAATGAATGATATACCCTCTGACATTCTTTGATGTGGTCATGTCAATATTTCTCATTCAAATACACAGACGAGCTTGCATGCTTACACTTGACATTATATATTTTCCTGCAGTGACCCTCTTTGAACATGTCATCACTCACACACACACATATATAGGGAGCCTATTGTCTATTCTGGAATGTCCATAACCCCTCCTCCTCCTCTTCTTCCTGCTCCTCCATTCCTGCGTTTGCTATCTCCATCTTGTCTTTTGGCCCACGTGACGGTCTGGCTAATGCTTTTGTTACTAGATGGACTGTTGCGTGACTGAACCTAGGAGTTCTTGTCATTTTAAGCCTTGACATTGCATGTTTTTTTTCTAACGTCTCATATTTTGACCTCCCCCTCCCAGCATGCCAGTGTGACCCCCAGGGATCGCTCAGCACGGTGTGTGACCCCAGCGGTGGGCAGTGCCAGTGTCGGCCCAACGTGGCGGGCAGGAACTGTGACCAATGTGCCCCTGCCACCTTCCTCTTTGGGCCCAGTGGCTGCAGAGGTGAGCGGGACAGAGTTATACTCTTTAAACCCTCCGTCGCTACATTCAGTCATACATACCCTAGGAGGCTTGGTAGTTTGTTTTACACCACTCAGTATGCAGTAACTCATGTGTTGTATGTGGTCATTATGACTTCTGTCCCTCGGATCCCACCCCGTCCGCCCCCGTGACCTCTCGCGGGCTCCCCAGGCTGCGAGTGCAATCCCCAGGGCTCGGCGCACGCCTTCTGCCACGAGTCCACAGGCCAGTGCGAGTGCATCCCCGGCGCCTATGGCCGCCAGTGCGACCGCTGCCTGCCAGGCCACTGGGGCTTCCCCACCTGCCGGCCGTGCACGTGCAACGGGCACGCGGAGGAGTGCGACCCCTACAGCGGACAGTGCGTGGGCTGCCGCGACCAGACCACTGGACACAGCTGTGAGAGGTCAGCCGCAGACAGACACAGCCCGATGCACAGATTCATTGGTTAACTGCTGGACAGAAAGAGCTATTTTGGAAATGTCACTTTTGCCGTGTACTCTCAATTTTAATAGATGTTGTCGTCATGTTGTAGGGCTTGAAAATATCTATCTATTGGTCAAAGACATAATACTGAGAGCAAATTTAGTACAATTCCTTTTTTTATGAAGGTGCGGAGATGGTTACTACGGCGACCCTGTGTTGGGATCCGGCGACCACTGCCGGCCATGCATGTGCCCCGATGGGCCCGGCAGCGGACGTCAGTTTGCTGAAGGCTGCTACCATGGCCTGGACACCCACCAGGTGCACTGCGTGTGTAGCCCCGGATACAGAGGTAGGAGACGACCAGGCGCCGAGGCGAAACCCTCACTATGACTCACACACAATGGCCAGCTACGGGAGAGGGAGCCCAATGACCTGTCCTTGTGTGCTTGTGTGCTCTAACTTGTTGCCCAGGAAGTGGCGGCTGGGGTTTGGATGTACGGTTTGAATGGAGGGGGCTGGTGTGGATGAGGCAGAAAGTGTATAGTAGTTGTTATTCTTGACAGCATGGCTCAGGACTGTGCTGCAGCACAGAAGAGCGATGACATGATTTATGGGAAAATTAGGGCGTTCTCCTTCTCTTTAGTTTTTCAGTAATCTTACTTCTTTTTTCCCCTTCTCTGACTTTTCTCCTACATTCCGTCTCTCCCAGGTGGCAGATGTGATGACTGCTCCCCGGGTTACTACGGCAACCCCCACCAGCTGGGCGGGCAGTGCCAGCCGTGCCAGTGTAACGGTAACATCGACATGCTGGACCCGGACTCCTGCGATGCCAGCACAGGCCTCTGTCTGAAGTGTCTGTACCACACCGAGGGCCAGGGCTGCCAGACCTGCAGGCTGGGCTACTACGGGAATGCCCTCACCCAGAACTGCAGAAGTAGGTTCAGCATGGGCCGACCGGGATGTAATTAATCGGAATTCAACAAATGGAACCATAGTTGTTATTTAGTGCTACTTTCATTTGTTACGAAATCCATTTGCCCGGCACAGCTCTCTTTGCAGCCCATATGTGAGAAACGTATAAGCCAGAAACGTAAGCCAGAGACCTCTAATGTAATGAGTTTGTGTGTGTGTTTTAACCCTGTCATGATCAACTAACGAGAGTCTGCTTGAGAAGGTACCAGCCCTCTGACCGCGTGTGTCCCCCCACAGAATGCGTTTGTAACCACCTCGGCACCACCCCGGCCACCTGCCCGGCGGCAGGCGATTGCCACTGTGAGCTGGCCAGCGGGCAGTGCCAGTGTCTCCCCAGCGTGGTGGGCCAGCACTGCGACCAATGTGCCCCTGACACCTGGAACATGGCCAGCGCCAGGGGCTGCGAGGCCTGCGACTGTGACTCCAACCACTCCTTCGGCACCTCCTGCAATGAGGTGAGCCACGGAAAGAGACCCTTCTGTCAGAAATGCTTGTGTATTTAATAGGAGTGTCTTTTTGTGTGAATATTAGATGTTATGTGACTGGAGTTGTTCTGGTTTCTGCTCTCAGCTGAGTGGCCAGTGCACCTGTAAGCCAGGCTTTGGGGGCAGAACCTGTCGCGAGTGCAGAGAGCTGTTCTGGGGAAATCCTGTGGTCAAATGCAACGGTAAGTGACTGAAGTTATTATCAGCTAGTGGGTGTGTGTGCGTGGATGTGTGAGTGAGTGTGGGAGAGAACGAGGTGAATACATTTGTGGGGCGTTACGAAGAGATTTAGTGGAGCCTTTGTGAGCTCCTGGTTCCCTCCTCACGGGGGAGCGGCGGGGTCTCCACGGCGCCTCAGGCGGTCCCCAGCATCCTCGTCGCCGCTGGGCGCAGCCTTTATGAAGGCCAGATGTGCTCCCTCACCTGCTCGCCGTGTTTCCATGACAAACAGGCGGGGGATCTGTCTGAGCCTCCCAATCACATGCCATCACTTACAATGCACCTTTGTTCTGGCCAGTCTCGCCTGTTGGAGAGACGGGTGTCCGACATACTGGCGGTTGACAGAAAGGATCCTTTGTCTCTTCCAAGGCTAACTCCAACGGAGCAGAGCAGCTGGCAGAGTTGTCCCTTCAAAGGCCATACTTTGCAACTCAAGTAGCCAGTGGGATAGAAAGGATTGACTTCAGAGGGTGTATATATGTGATGAATAACATTCTGTAATGAATGACCCAACATAAATCAAATTGATTCTGTTTCTAGCAACAGTGTACATACATTTTGTCGAGGTGTCCTTGATTCAGGTATACAGCATTTCTTCTCTGCTGTGAACCATAGCTTGCACAATTTTGGGGAATCTAAGACCCGTTTCAATTAGACAATATTACCATCTGCAGATCTTAACCACTTATAATTCTGTGCAGGAATTCTTTGTGGTTTGTGTCTCTTGCTTGTTGGCTGTTTTCTATACAGGAATGTTTCTTCTCCAGAAGAAAACGGAAGGATTTGTGTGGACTTTTTGCTTTGAAAAGCAGGACAAGGCAGGAAATCAGCGGTGGTTCCCAAATATTGAGCCAATCTGTGATGACTGTGCCAGAATCTCCTCTGCTTCATTGGGCCAATACAAATTATAGGGATTTCTCTAGTTTGTGAATAGGCCTACAAATACTTCAACATAATCTGTTGTTTTATTTTAGAATAGGTTTCCCCTTAAGATTGGAATATCCACTTAGTTTAAATGGTATTAACTAACGGTACAGTTGCGGACTGCTTGTGGGAAACATGGTTTATCTATTGGTCATTGGGTTAACCAATCCATAGCGTGGACACATTATTGTGGGTTTATCGAACTACAATTGTTTCCTTTGATCTACAAGACAAACGGGCTCCATAGGAAGCCTTGCCCGCTTTGCTGTTTGACATCAAGTCCCCTATCGACACTGTGCTGGGACGAGAGCCTCCGTCCAGCTGTAGATAGTTAAGGATGTTGCTTTGCCCCTGTCCTCCCTCAGCTTTCTTTGCTAGCCAGGCTAATACAAGCCAGATGGACAATATTTTTTTGCAGTGACGCTGGAATGTTCCCTCCTGAGTCTAACGGTGACTATAATCTTATCTGTGCTTGATTCTGAAGCACAACAGATGCTCTCTCTCAAGAAGGAAGGAAGGGAGGGTCTTGCTGCCAGATATTTGGCTCCCATGCTAGATCACTTGGAAAATGTCTTTATGTCAATTAGATTGATGGTTGAGTGAGAGGGGCAGCGTTAGCTTTCCCTTCATCTGCATTTTGATGGCATCATCATTAGCCTTTCCCTTCTACTGTGTTAAATGTCATGGAGAAGACATTCACATTTGATACTGGTATTGCGCCTTGGTGAAGCCTGAAACAGAATGACTCAACTGTGAATGATAGCGTTACAAATGTGTTTAAGCAGCCCTTTGAATGTGAGTGTTTGCCTTGCCTCTTTAGTCAGCTCTGAAGACATTGTTTACAACGTTGAGAGGGGAGAGGATCAATATTGCCCCCCCCTTTCCACATACACACACACACACACACACACACAGACACCTGGTCCACATGGCCATTTTGGGTGTCGAAAGCTCTCCATCAGCCCGGCACATTTGTAGGACATTGCTTTAATGTTGTGGGGGAGGGTGCACATTCAGGTGCATTGTTGACAGAGCCCATGGAGGGGGGCTGGCCTGGGGCTGGTGGTGGACTCCCATGGTGTTGACTGAGCCTGTACTTTACAGAGGGCTCTGAGCCAGACCAACGGGGCCGGCACCTCCCCACAGGTTTCCGAAGGTCACATTCAGCACATAGCTGGACCGCAGAGTCCCCCTTCATAAACCCACCCCCTCTTTCTCGTAGTCTTATGTACAAAACCAGGATTACCTGCTAAGACCCCATGTCGACTCACCTTTTGTTTCAATCCACCGTCTACCTTTTTTTAACAAAAGAGGAGGGAGGAGTTGTATTTGTGTGAAAGAAAGAAAGAACGAAAGAAAGAAAGGAAGAACAAAAGACAGAACAAAAGAAAGAAAGAAAAAAAGAAAGACAGAAAAAAGAAAGAAGGTCAGAGAGAAAGAAAGAAAGACGGACAGAAAGTAAGAAAGAAAAGAGAAGGAAATAAAGACAGAAAGAGAGAAAGAAAGAAAGATAAGGCACACAGACTTTCCAAGGGGAAGGCACACATTCTTGTCAGTAACTGTGTGTACACACGTCCTATAGTAAATGTAGGTCTGTCATCAAAGCCACAGGAGTCCTGTGTCGGGGGTTTGTTTGCTGTAAAACGTAGGACCCAATCGTGACCCCTTTGTGTGACATGCTCTCCCACAGACAAGAAAGAATGCAAACATCCCCTCTCTCTGTTCCTCCTTCCCCTTCCCGCCCACTCACTCGCCAAGCCCCCCACGGGGCCATTGAGGTGAAACCTGCAGGTTTGAAAGGGGTTTCAGTTCATTTAGAGTTTCACAGATAGGTATAAGTATATAGTACCCAATGATTTTCTAGTAAGTCAGTTCTTAATTATTATTTTTTGAAGGCAAAGAGGAGATATCTTTGAATGTTAGATTTGGAATGATTTCATTAGTTGAACAGCTTTATGTAAAGTGTAGATGGTATAGAAATGCCCTCCATTGTGTTTTCTCAAGTATGTATTTGAGCTGCAGCACGTTCTGTAAGCATCTTATTAGTCTGTGTGAAGACCCTGTTAAACATCAAATCAAAAAAGGGAACTACTTTCCTCTTTCTCATTCCCAGGGGACCTTTAATTAGATCAGGCAGATCCCAATTCACCCGGTGAGTTTATGACCTGACCTTTGGACACAGACACTTTTTTTGAGGGGGTCAACGTGTCCGGTATGGGGAGGGGGAGTCACTTCCCCTTTCCTTGTCCTTCCATCAGGGGCCATGAGCAAGCTTTTAATATTGTCGCTTCTCCATTCGACACCTTTGAAGGGTGACTGATGGAGAACATGGACGAGGGAACAAGGCAGGTTAGGGAATGTGTACATTTTGATGTTGATAGACGCAAGACGTCTAGGCTCCAGTGTAAAAAGGTATTTTGCCAATTTTTTTTTGTTTATCTCAAATTGAGTTGGAACTGTTGGATTTGAGCACTGATTAACTTGATTGGAAACAGTACAGCTGTAGTGCGAGTACTAACATAAGCTCCATTAGAACATGTCAACAGTGTTTATTTATTTGCCTACCCTTGGCCGGTTTGCCTTCCAGCATGCGACTGCGACCCGCGGGGCATTTCCGAGCCTCAGTGCCACAAGGCCACGGGCCACTGCGTTTGTGTGGAGGGCGTGGCGGGCTCCCGCTGCGACACGTGTGCCCGGGGCTACTCTGGCACGTTCCCCCACTGCGAACGCTGTCACCAGTGCTTTGCCAACTGGGACGCCATCGTGGGCCAGCTGAGCAACCAGACCCACCGGCTGGTCAACAAGGTGCACACCATCAAGGCGAGCGGCATCACGGGGCCGTACCAGCAGAGCATCGACAACGTCGAGAGGAGCGCCGGGGCCATCAGGGTCATGCTGGCCAAGAACCCCGCCACCCAGCCACTGTCGGAGATCCAGGATCTGTTGGAGCAGGCCACGTAAGTCCCAACTCGCTGGAGGGGTTGATATAATTGTTGTGCAAGGGAACCTTTTATAATTATTTCGCGTTTTAAAATCATTTCAGTTTCTATAGGTTTAATATATCACTGAATTCAACGTTGTTGTCTACATACTGTGCATTTGACTATGAATGAGATCCATGTCTGGGATTTCCCTCCCTCCAGACAGCTGATGAGCGAGATGAGCAGAAAGCTGAACCTGACCAAGGAGGCTCTGACGGAGATATCCAGCAAGGACAACAGCACAGACGTCAAGCTGGAGTCCCTCAACGACGACAGCCTGAAACTGGAGAGCGCCGTCAAGGAGCTAATGGATCAAGTGGAGTTCATCAAGAACTCGGACATCAGGGGTAAGGATGACCGACTCAACGCATATTGGGCTGTGTGCGTTTTGGATTCTATGTTGGATGTCTCAACAAATTTTGAAATTCATTCGGCAAGAAATGACATTTTCTGGATCATATGAGGAGGTCGCTGGCAAAACATGCCAAGTCAGAGAAAAGGCAGTTCTCCAGAAAATCTCATTGTGTTAAAAAAAATAATAGATGATCATAATTTATTCTCACTTGGCATGTTTTGATCGTCATTATTTTTTATTGGAACGTCACCTTGAAGCCTCATTGTGTTGTTCCATGCAGAATAACTATCGACTTATACTCATATGTAGGCCTGTTATTTGAAGCTGTCTTTCTATCTGGAACAAAGCAAACTGCGGACAGTGTAAGAAACTAAATAGCTTATATCGCTTACAATGTGTGTCGTATGGTTGAATTCCAGGTGCCGCAGACAGCATCACAAAGCACTACAACAAGTCTCTGGCTGCTGAGGCCCGTGCCAATGCCTCCACCAGTGAACCTGGTAACCCGCTGGAGAACTCTGCCACCCTAAGGCAGGCCATAGAGGAGAAGATGAACGAGACCACAAAGGAGTTCCAGCGGAGACACAAAGAGCACGCCAAGAGACTGGATGACTTGGCAGGGGAGCTGGAGACTCTGGACCTATCGGAGCTCAGTGAGAAGGTAGGGGAGAGTCAAGTTTAACTGAACCGCCTGAGGCCCTTGCCTTTTTCACCGGAAAACAAAATATCAGATTTGATATCAGAACATTTTTATTTGTCATGTTAAATGTTACAAACATATTAACCAATAACCCCCATGGCCACCCTTTCCCTATTGCCATTTTGATTGGGTTTGTTCTGTGACTCCACTAATGTTCCCGTCTATGACGTTCAGACGTGTGGCAGCCCCGCGGGATCGGAGGCCTGCTCGGATTCTCCGTGCGGTGGTCTGAGCTGTGTGGACGCCGATGGAAAGAGGAAGTGTGGGGGAGGGGGCTGTGGCGGCCTGGTGACCCTGGCCCACGACGCCTGGCTGAAGACCAAAGACTTTGACAAAGAGATTGCCTCGGCCCTGGATGAGGTGGACAAGCTCTCCCAAATGGTGAGTGGACACCATGGAGCGAGTGCATTGAGTTCATACAGGCCTGCTACTGGTATGTGGACTTCATACAGGAATCTTTGTTGCTTCCATACGGAGCAGCCTCAGTCTTATTTTTTGGGCGAATGGACAAAATAAGTATACTACATTTAAGTATTTTTCATTGGGATGATTGTTAGATAATTTCAGATTTAGATCATATCTGGTTTGCCAATGAGTTGAAGTACCTAACGTCTTGGCGTTTGGTGTGCCCAGGTATCAGAGGCCAAAGTGAAGGCCGACGAGGCCAAGGTGAGTGCGCAAAGCGTCCTCCTGAAGACCAACCACACCAAGCAGCACGTGAACCAGAGTAACGAGGAGCTCCGCAGCCTCATCAGGCAGATCAAAGACTTCCTCACCCGTACGTTTGAGAAACATACAGTTTGACATTTGTATCATTTCACGCTTGATCCTTCCTGGAAATCCTGGATTTCCCAAACCACAAAACAGGTTTTGTGAAAGAAAACAGATTCCATTGTTCAGTTTAGAAGAAAGCGATTGATTCGGATCCCATCGTTTACAGGAAACAATCACGGTTAAGGCCAACATGCGGTCAAATGCAAACTGGCACAAAATGATTCAGCTCTGCATGCTCTTGGCTGGTCTGAATATGCGTTCTTGGTGCCCTCTAGAGGATGCCGCTGATCTGGAAAGCATCGAGGCCGTGGCCAATGAGGTGCTGTCCATGCAGATGCCCACCACTCCAGCCCAGCTCCGCAACCTGACCGACGAGATCCGAGAGCGGGTGGGCGACCTGGGACACGTGGAGAGCATCCTCAACCAGAGCGCCGAGGACATCCAGAGGGCCCAGAACCTCCTGGAGCTGGCCCGCAATGCCAGGTAAGGCATGGCCTCCAAAGCACAGCCACGGTCTGTCCACAGTGACATGTTAGAGATGCTTAGACGCACCGTCAGTCTGTTGCACACACTCCCCTTCTCTCTATCTGACACACCTACACAGATATACGTAGTGTTCACACACACAGCGATGCCGTAACATCATTCCTCAGACAGCCTGGGTCCTAACCATGCCTTACCCTGGTGTCTCTACCCCAGCAAAGAGGCCACAGAGGTGCGGAACACAGCTGAGATGGTGCAGCAGGCTCTGGAGGAGGCCCAGAGAGCTCATAGCGCTGCAACAGAGGCCATCCAACAGGCCACCGCAGACATCAAGGACACCAACAACCTGCTGTCCACGGTAAGTCTCTCCCATCAGAGCCACTTCTCTGTTGTTCATTACAAGTTTTACCATGACGCCTTTCCTCATTACATGATCTTTCTGTATGAAACTGAACTTCAGAAATTGTGCGCGTACAGAGAACATGAACTTGTGATTTGTATGAAACGTTTAAATTTGTACGGATGGGACCCAGGTGGAGTCGGAGACGGCCGAGTCAGAGTTCAAGTTGAACAATGCCACTCAGAGGCTGCAGAGTCTGGAGAGAGAGGTGACCATGCTGAAGGAGAAGGCCCAGAACACCTCGCTCAGCACGGAGCAGACCCAAAGAGACGCCAGCAGCATTACAAAAATGGCTGAGCAGCTCAAAAAGGTCCGGGGAATTGTTTTAAGATACTTCTGTACACAGTCCCTCAATATACCCCCTTTTTCTTTTTACATAACGATAATAATTTTGACTTAACACCAAGAACAAAAAACTCAATATCAATACAATAACAGGATCTCTGCTGCATTTGTTGAATGGAAAACCTTAAATGACCGTGAGGACTTGTGTGTTTAGGACATAGACACAGGCGTAAAGGACAAGTATAGCGCAGTGGAGAAGCTGATCACAGAGAAGGCCGGAGGCGTAGTCGAAGCCAAGAAGCGGGCAGTGATACTACAGAAGGAAGCTAAAAACCTGCTGCTACAGGCCAGTGAAAAGCTGCAGCTACTGAAAGGTTGTATTTTTTAAACACGCCGACATATCCCGATTTATTTTGTTGTTTGGATTTTTGCTAGGAGATGATGTTGATTCTGTTGTTTTGCAATTGAGTAGTCCGCCATACAAAAACTAACATGACATTTACAGTGAGTGGCCTATGCACCATTTCTGCTCTAAATACCTGACTGGACACTGAATAACTCTACTCACTGTCCAGATCTGGAGAAGTCATACGACGACAACCAGAAGGCACTGGAAGAAAAGGCTGACCAGCTAGTGGAACTGGAGAAGGAGGTGAAGTCGCTGCTACAAGAAATCAGCCAAAAAGTCACTGTCTACAGCACCTGTCTCTTCTAAATGGTCTATGGCTAAACAGGCACCAAATACCTCATGTTCATATGTACTTGCCAAACCACATTATGACAGTGATATGACGCCTATTGTATTTGTACGAAACGCCACATCATGAAACCATCTTTTACAAGAAAAATACAGAGTACTCAATATTGTCCCTAGAAAAATAGGACAGCAACACATTTACAGGAAAATCTACAAGCTTCCAAAAAAATATATTATTTAAGTACCTACAACCTACCTATCAGGACCGTGCCTTATTGCAGAGACAAGAACCAGTCCCATTTGGAATGCCTTGCAACAAAGCAATCTGATTACACTTTTTTTAATAAAATAAAAGAAGCAGTAGAACAACATGTTTCAAACCCACCTTATTTAAATGATACGTATGAAGTCCAAACCATTTTCAAAACAGTGTCAACATGCTTTCATATGAAGATGTTAAATGTCCCACGTACTGAACAGGAATTTAATTCAGTCTGAATTTGTAAACCAAAGCGCAAATGACCAAAAAAAATTGAATGTAAAGGTTCGACCTACTGTTAAACCATTAGACTGCACATTCTTTATGCAAATGTTTAATTATATTTTGTACTTTTCTACGGTCTACTGTGACCTGCTGATATAAGTTTTGACATTCAACTGACTTTTTAATAAAACTACCCTTTTAATAATTCCTAATTCTAATGATTTATATTGCACTGTTAATTGGAAGTGGCGTATTATTAGAACGATCAATGAATGTTTTTTTCTCAATGTACAAACAAAACAACTCCAGGATCCAGCAATAAACTATTTGAGTAATTACTGCATTTATTGTTTGTAGTGCTCCAAGTAAAAGCAAATGGTATACACCAAAGGCAGTCATTTTGAAAAGCACATGGTTGATTTACCATCTCCAAATATCAAATGTATTCCCAAACTTTGAATATCAGGTTATTATGTTTAAGGCTTTCCAATGTCTTACCATAGAATACAGCAGTCATCTGAGATACGCTGTAATCACGAACATTCTCTGGAGCGGGACTCTAATCTAATCCAATATCAACTATCCGATACCACTTAATCTATTTACTGACAGCCTTAGTTAAGCAGTTTTGTAGCCAAGTCAGCCATATTGACAGCCAACATCTGCGTCTTGAGTAGATGACCCAAGACAATCCATTTCCTTAATGCTACTGTAAAAAGACTGATGTCCAGTCAAATAATAACACCCCAAGCCCCTTTATTTTGTTGAGAACATTTAAATAACATACTAAATAATTGTGGTACAAGATTTTCTTTTTTATATGTATACAGTTACGCCCCTAAAAGGAGCTAATGAGCTCTTTGACCCCGATCTATTAGCACATAACATGTGTGTCCTGAGCACAAGAGGAGTGCGTGCACGTCATGCTAAGAATACACATTAAGGTCAAAGACAAGGGCCGCAGGTCTTTTAAGGGTTAAACGTGTAAACGTTTTCGACCCTCTGAATGTGCGGACAGACAGATAAACATGTTCTGGATTCAGGACGTGGACAGAACGGCTATATACATGACTGTGCAAGCGGCTAGAAGTTAATGGCTTTCCCGAATGACGCCGCGAGGTTGGCTTCTCTGAAGGCCTCGGACACGGTCTGGAAAACAGGGAAGAAGAGATTAGAGGGACGTGGGAGAGGAAGAGGTGGATCTAATCCCAGTCCAACACAACAGTTCACACATGTGGTAGTGTAGACTAGTGTGTGTCATTTTGTTGACTGGAGAGTAGACTATATTCTGTTCATGTGAGTGTTTGGCATTGATGTGGCGCCTTACTGGGTGGGCGTGGCACACTCGGGCGACGTCCTCACAGGACGCGCCGTACTCCATGGCCAGTGCTGCCTCGTTGATCATTTCTCCTGCCCCCTGCACAAACACACAGGCACATACAACACAGTGAATAGTGGGGACGTTGGGTCTCTGAAGGTCCAGAACATCACCCCTTTTCCTATCAGCCTCTTAAACTAAATTAAGAAAATGTACGCCACTGAAATGTATTCTGTGAAAATATTCTTTTATTCTGATCGCATTGAATAGTGCTTGTATTATTTAGTTCTCAAATTGGAGAAGGCATCAGTTTACGAATATCTGTGTTTCTGCCTTGATCTTTGACACTCATACTGATCAAACCTCAAGACAAAAGCCCATAGAAATGTATTTATTCATCAAACTATAGTTGGAGAGCCCCCTCTCTATCCACAGCGCCTGTGGAGCCGAGCCAAATCCTCCCACAATGTCAGCTCAGGGAGGAGGGTCAGAGACTCACGGTGCCTATGATATGAGAGCCCAGCATCCTGTCAGTCTCCTTGTGACTGAGGATCTTCACCAGGCCGTCCGTATCCTGGTTTGTCTTGGCTCGGCTGTTGGCCGCGAAGGGGAACTTGCCCACCTTGTAGGGAACGCCCTGGGAGAGAACGACCACATTCCCTCTGATCACTACGGTCCAACAAGTGAAATATGGCCATCTAGCGGATGGCTGTTGTAACTACATGAGTGGTGCTCAATAGACAAGAAGGACCTTTGATATTTGTGCAGTCACATTCTCTCTCACACACGCACACACACACACCTCCTCTTTGAGCTGCTCCTCGGTCTTGCCGATCCAGGCCACCTCGGGGTGTGTGTAGATGACTGAGGGGACACAGTTGTAGTCGATGTGCACTGCGCCGCCGGCCATGCCCTCGACGCAGATGATGCCCTCGTCCTCGGCCTTGTGGGCCAGCATGGGGCCGGCGATCACATCGCCGATGGCAAAGATGCTGCAGGGAGGGAGGGGAGGGCAGAGGTGAAGTAGAGTTAATAGGGAAACAGCGAGAGCAGAAAAAAATCTATTGATACAACTTGCCAAACCTTGGACTGGGGGAGAGGGGGTGCGCACGTGTGTGTGTGTGTGCTGTCCCTGGACCTACCTGGGTACTTTGGTCTGGAAGCGTCCATTGACGGGGATGCGTCCCCGGCTGTCCAGCTCGATGCCCACGGCCTCCAGGCCCAGGCTACCCGTGTAGGGCCGCCGGCCGATGCACACCAGCAGCACGTCGCAGGTCAGCGTCTCGTTCTTCCCGCCCGCCGCCGCCTCCACGCTGGACGGACAGAGAAATGACCGGGAGCGCGTTAAAAACAACCGTCCATCCAGGATCAAAGACAGAGGCAACTGGCCTTACCGCACCTTACATATGAACTTAAAAGCTAATCCAAGACTACTTTGATCGTTATCTTCCACAAAAGGATGGAGAGTGGAAAATCCCCACGTACGAGATAATTTTGGAGGTCTCGTTTCTAACCCCACCTCCTACCCGGCCCTCAAGGTTACTCACGCCACGTCAATCATTCCGTCTGGCCTCTTGGTGGCGCCCATCACCTTGGTGCCCAGCTTGAACTTCACGCCCTGCTTCTGCAGGATGCGCTGGAAGTTCTTGGAGATCTCCATGTCGATGCCCATGCCGCCCACGTGGCCCAGGAACTCCACGGCTGTCACGCTGGAGCCCAGCCTCTGCCACACGGAGCCCTGCAGGTCGAAGGGCCCAGTCAATAGACACTTTTGGTTTCACCGCTATCTCAACTACAACGGATACCTAATCAGGCAACGGAATGCAATCGAAGTGGGCGAGCCCGTGTGTCAAAGCTCAACAAGTGTTCACAACCTCCCAGGGACCGCGTTCATCCGCCTGAGGTCATTAACCGCATATACAAGCAGCGGTGAGCTGTTGGGCAGTGAGGCTTACTCTAGGGTGTGTGTGTGTGTGTGTGTGTGTGTGCATGTGTGTGTGTGTGCAGGCCTGACCAGCTCCACTCCGATGACTCCGGCGCCGATGACGATGAGCTTCTCCGGGACCTTCTTCAGGGACAGAG